>JADLZN010001959.1:0-228701 GCA_018155175.1 Sinocyclocheilus anophthalmus
CACCGATTGTGCAAGTTCTCCCACTTAAAAAAAATGAGAGAGGCCTGTAATTTTCATCATAGGTATACCTCAACTATGAGAGACAAAAATAGAAAAAAAAATCAGAAAATCACATTGTAGGATTTTTAAAGAATAATTGGTAAATTCCTCGGTAAAATAAGTATTTGGTCACCTACAAACAAGCAAGATTCTGGCTCTCACAGACCTGTAACTTCTTCATTTAAGAGGCTCCTCTGTCCTCCACTCGTTACCTGTATTAATGGCATCTGTTTGAACTCGTTATCAGTATAAAAGACACAACCTCAAACAGTCACACTCCAAACTCCACCATGGCCAAGACCAAAGAGCTGTCAAAGGACACCAGAAACAAAATTGTAGACCTGCACCAGTCTGGGAAGACTGAATCTGCAATAGGTAAGCAGCTTGGTGTGAAGAATCAACTGTGGGAGCAATTATTAGAAAATGGAAGACATAAAAAACCACTGATAATCTCCCTCGATCTGGGGCTCCACGCAAGATCTCACCACGTGGGGTCAAAATGATCACAAGAACGGTGAGCAAAAATCCCAGAACCACACAAGGGGACCTAGTGAATGACCTGCAGAGAGCTGGGACCAAAGTAACAAAGGCTACCATCAGTAACACACTGCGCCGCCAGGGACTCAAATCCTGCAGTGCCAGACGTGTCCCCCTGCTTAAGCCAGTACATGTCCAGGCCCGTCTGAAGTTTGCTAGAGAGCATTTGGATGATCAAGAATAGGATTGGGAGAATGTCATATGGTCAAATGAAACCAAAATAGAACTTTTTGGTAAAACTCAACTTGTCGTGTTTGGAGGAGAAAGAATGATGAGTTGCATCCAAAAAACACCATACCTACTGTGAAGCATGGGGGTGGAAACATCATGCTTGGGGCTGTTTTTCTGCAAAGGGACAAGGACGACTGATCCGTGTAAACGAAAGAATGAATGGGGCCATGTATCGTGAGATTTGAGTGAAAAACCTCCTCCATCAGCAAGGGCATTGAAGATGAAAAGTGGCTGGGTCTTTCAGCATGACAATGATCCCAAACACACCGCCCGGGCCACGAAGGAGTGGCTTCGTAAGAAGCAATTCAAGGTCCTGGAGTGGCCTAGCCAATCTCCAGATCTCAACCCCATAGAAAAATCTTTGGAGGGAGTTGAAAATCCGTAACATTACTGCTCTAGAGGAGATCTGATTGGAGGAATGGGCCAAAATACCAGCATCAGTGTGTGAAAACCTTGTGAAGACTACAGAAAACGTTTGACCTCTGTCATTGCCAACAAAGGGTAGATAACAAAGTATTGAGATGAAATTTTATAATTGACCAAATACTTATTTTCCACCATATTTGCAAATAAATTCTTTAAAAATCCTAAAATGTGATTTTCTGGAATTTTTTTTTTCTCATTTTGTCTCTCCTAGTTGAGGTATACCTATGATGAAAATACAGGCCTCTCTCATCTTTTTAAGTGGGAGAATTTGCACAATTGGTGGCTGACTAAATAATGTTTTGCCCCACTGTATATATATATATCTATTTTTTTTTTTTTATTATTGTTATTTACGTGTTTGAAATAAGCCCTTATACTCTCATTCACTATTCCCTACATTAGAGCACAAATAAAGTCTTGTTGAAGGAGCGAGTGAAAAAAATTGGTGCATTATGGGATTGAATGAGTGCACTCGACGTCCATTATAGTTTTAGACATCATCGTTGGACAAACTACTGTATTGTCAAATAGTACCCTATTTAAGGGCATAGGGTGGGCAGTTTCAGGCATGGCTCTAGTAATGGGAAAAACAATCCTTTTCAAAGCTTTAAATCAGTTTTGAAGCTCACAAAACATCATACACTGATGCTGCCTGCTTGTCAAAAATGTGTAAATGCAATGAAAACTCAGGCCAAACACATGTAAAAACAGCTTTTACAAACCCGTCGCAAATGTTGAAAGTAGAGTCTATGAAATATATATATTTTTTAAATCATCAAATCCCATTAAATATAAAGTGTCTGTAAAATATGTTCTTTTATCAATTTTCAGAGCTTGTTTTGTTTGTTCAATGAAGGGCTAATAAGATACTGTTATCTACTAATTGTAATAATTTGTAGACATATCATTACAAATGTCCACAATTTTATAAAACTGATCTGAGATCAGGTAAAAAACATTGATTTAACGGTTTGCCACTGGGGGGCGATCTCTGTGATTCATGGGGTTTGCAGTGATTGTATCCCCAATGGTGATCCATTAATTTTTTTGAACATTTTGAATCAGTTATGATGTAACAAAGCCTTGTTTACTGAAATCAGGTAACTTTGGCAGTTTGAAATATATGCTCCAAACCACTGGTTTGAAAGAAATTATTCGATAAGAATTCCAAGCTTTCAAAGCAGTGTTTCCCTTCACTACTGAATGTACCTTTAATGTTAATTTTTGGTCAACAGTGTACTGGAGCGGTGTTTGAATTTTGCAGTAGATTGAAGTTAGGTGTTTTTCACGACTTTCACATATTTGCTCTCTCAAGTACCATTCACTAAAAACTAAGTATGAAAGCATACATGTATGCGACTTATTTCCCATTTTCTTGGGGATCCATAGTATTCTTAAGGTTGGGATCCATTTGCTCTGCACCTTTTGAACTACAAGTGAGTAGAAGCCAGTTTGTCAACTCACGGACGCCAGGAGATGAGACTCGTCTGGCTTTAATTATCAAACACAGCCTCTGACCTCAGCAGACATATCGACAGAGTGCTATAGTTAGATGCACCAATTCATTTCTCCTTCCGAGTAAAAGTCTCCCCAGTCAGTCGCTGACCCGTGTAATTCACCCTTAATCCTTTAAAGTCAATTGAGACCATGTTGTCGGCCACATATATTTTCTGTGCTCCCTGGAGTACAAAAGGAAGACTGTCACTATTATCTGAACGGCTTGCAAACGAGACAAAACATAATTCATTCCCAATGACTGTCATATGAATTATGGATTTATATACTGACAAATACAAACAAACCACTGCCTGCACAAACTCACAAAGGGATTGGTAGAGTTGACCTAGATTATGTAAATTCCTTTTTTGTTATTTACTCTGTAGTTTTGAGTTTTAGTTTTAGGTGCTTGCACCACACTGTTTTTGAGTGTCCTGCCAAGAGCACCACATTTCGAACAGAAGAGCATCTTATGTAAGATGCCAACCAGTCACAACGAAGTGCATATGTCGTTGTGATATTTTTGTCGGACTGGTTTCGTCATCAAATACTGCTCGATCGTGTAAGCAGTAGTTACTAGACCATATGTCAGAAGCTGAGAGAATCTGACCTCATTGATATGACTCGCACTATGAATGAGAGCAAATCATATTATCAACAGAGCCTGACACCGGCTGAGAGCTCTCATGACTAGGTGTAAGAGGAGTGCAAGTGTTTACACACATTCATTCTGCGAGAACTGGAGCAGTTTCTCTCCCCATCTAATTAGCTCTCTTTTTTATGCTCTTTAGGCCCACTAAAAACACCAGCTAGGAGAGAAACTTCTCATGCCAGGTGCCATCTCTATTTTAGGCATAATGTGTTGGGAAATATATGCAGGTGAGATCAATATTTATTTTCATTGACTTTTACACAAAGTGGTAATGTGATATTTTTGTTGAAGGAAAATGTATGTGAACCCCTGGATTTCTGCATAAATTGGTCATTAAACAACTAAAAATGCTACGATAACATGGTGCAAATGGGTACTGTAGATCAGTGTTTCTCAGTGTTTCTTCTTACCCCTAGTGGTCCGTCACGTAATTGCAGGGGGTCCGTAGAATCATTACATCAATGTTTTTTTTAATTATTATTATAACCATGAACTGATATAATACATGATGTATATACATGCAGTTTAGATATATATATACTATATATATATATATACAGTATATATCTATATATATATATATATATAATATATATATATCTATATATATATCTGTTCTAGATTCAGTAAAACTATGCTTTGGCAATACTTGTAACAAGTATCATGCCAATAAAGCACAAATGAATTAAAGACTTGAGAGAGCGAGAGAGAGGAGAGAGAGAGGAGGAGCTAAAGGTGACAGCGTCAGCAGAACTAAGGGTGTGTGAATACCTGGGTCTGTCTTTCTTCAGGTCAACTCCTATAATCATGAAAAAAATCAATTTGCCATCAGTTGTGAGACGATGAAAGCGATATCTGTGTCGTTGTATCCTTTCAGTATTTAAGGGGATTTCTCACGATTGTCATCAGCACTGTTCAGTACACTGAATCAATGGCATTGTTCTCTATGAAATGAAACATCAGCTTCAGCATTACCCAGGTAACGAGTTGATCATCGATTGAGCCTTGTAAAGTGGCGCTCAAAGTTAAATTAATTTCAACACCTTGTTTCATTCATGAATGAATCAGCGTTTTTAAGTGTATCCGTTGAATTAATGTTTTTTTTAATGATGACTCACTCGTAAAGTCAATCCATTGCAGTCACCTGCTGGTGTAACAATGCCTGACAGCCCAGCGCTGATACTGAAACATCACTATATAGTCAGTGGCATAAAATGGTCATAAAATGACAATAATATTGTTTCTCGCAATTATTTTTAGGCAATATATCGCTAAATAAAAAATAAAAAAAGTTAACAAGACCAGCCTATAGACAGGTGGCTTGATAGGCCATCTATCAGTGGACCTGACACCAGAAGAGCTAAGAAAAATGGACAGCACAAAAACACATCAATAGCAATAGGGGGCGGGGGTCCATGAGGTTGGTTTGAGATATTATGGGGGTCCAGTACTCAAAAAAGGTTGAGAACCACTGCTGTAGATGACCACCTGAAAAATAGAGTCCACATAGCACAATCACATAATGCTAAAATAACACAATGTAACAAAAAAAAAAAGTTTAACTTAATGTTTTAATGGTTCTTCTGTAATGCTGTGGTGCTAATTATTATTGTACTGCATTTTTTTTAAGACACTTTGCTTTTGCAAGTTTCTGTAACATTCTGTAATATTCTGTAAAATGCTAGTGCTTTCTGGAACATTCCAGAACATTGTGGGATCTAAAAAGACAAAAATCATCCAATGTGTACTTGTTTACTTGTACTAATTTTTGGTAACTATTTATGTTAAACTGTTGTTGTTGTTAGCTCAGTATTATGCATGTGCCATGTAACTGTTATGCATAAATAATAACATATTATTTATTTTAGTTTTCCTGAGCACTTTTAATGCTACACAAAAAGTAATCAGCATGTCAAACTTCATACAGAAAAGTTTTTATAAAAAACTATTTCATGATGCAATACAATAAAAATGAACTAAAAAGGGCAACAAAAAAAATAATAATATGAAAACACCATAATGCAATAAAGTAAAAATAATATTGTTAATAATAATAATAATAATAGTAGTAGTAATAATATTAAGAATATTATTATATTTATTATTTACATTGTATCTATCATAATTTCACATCCAGCACAAACTTCAGCATTTGCCATGAGTTTAGAATGGTGTGCCTGTTTCCCGTCCCTCCCTCTGTTTTTTTATTTATTTATTTAAAATTATATCTGACCTCTTTGTGATCAACTAAATTGCATCTCCTTCATTTGGAAATAATGTGATACAGCATAAGTAAACTGCTGAAATGTCTGTGGGGGTGTTGATGACAGAAAATGCTATTATACAATAGACTGCAAAACAATATTGATGCACTGTATATACTCTTTCTTTTATTTTTGGTAAGCTCACATGATTTCTGGTTAATACACCAGCTGTCAAATGCTGTGTCACCCATAATATATCCATACCATATTTCAGCAGAGCAATATATTTATATACAGAAGATCGATTGTGACAGATCCAGGATTTCAGTTTATTGAATAACATTTCATTGTGAACAACAGGTCATCGTTGACTATTTAAGGTGAGATCCGTCAGCCTTTCATCACAACCACAACGAGGGTAAATTGTATCCATGACAACAAAGCTTTCATTGGCGCGCTGCCAGACGTGCCTCTACTAGGGTGCAGAAATATTGCTATGGCAACTGTATCCGTCAGGTGATTACGATTATTAGTACATAAAGCTGGCTGTAGTTTTGAAAGAGATAGTGATGGCAACCTAGAAACTGAAAATGATAGCTATTTTTGTTTGATAAAGGGCAGGACATTTCCTTGACTAGACATTCTGGCAGCCATTATTTGGAAACGCGATGGCATTCAGTGTATAACAGTACGTCATAAAAATCATATAAACGCGGGACATAAGATGCAAGTAATAAATGTATAAATTGTAAGGGATGAGTACAATTAGATAATCATTTCCCAAAATAATAATGATCACCTTGTCTTGTATTACCCTGAAGGGGTTTGTTTGTGTACATTATCCCACTTATTACACGACTACTTACCAAAAATGGACATGATATTTTGATATGAATTGCAATAATATGATTTGACTTTGGAATAAATATAATAGTCATTACTAAGAAACATGTAACGATTGACCAATCAGAATCAAGTATTGCAGAGAGCGCCGCGTAATGAGCACTTTAACTCTGCGCCCTCAGTTTATAACGTATCGATCAGTGCCGAAGATAACGCGCTACCTGTTGTGCGCGGAGCTCAGTCGTGGTCATCATTGGACCCCTCCCAACCTGTGGATTTCCTTCAGCACACATATACTAAACGCTCATTTACCCACAATTTTGTTTTTGTCACGCTCTGATGCATTTTCCTCTCAGTAATTTAACTCTAATCCGCTCGCGCGCCATCATCATCCCCCCTCTCATTCCAGACGAAGAATTTCACACATTTTCATTATTATTACACAAATAAATCACTCCGATAATAATATGCCAGCATATAACACAAATAAAGCATAGAGGTTATGTAAATAATAATTCAACGCTTTAATGATCGAGGCAAAAACGCACAAAGAAACTCGGACACACCCTCGCGCAACAATAACAGCGCGCTGTGTCATTCTACAGCGTTTTGTATTCATACATTTGTTCAGCAAACTCCGAATTCACTTATGCTACGTGTGAACTACATATTAAATGTTTACATTACATAGACGGATGGTGTAATTGGAGTAAAAGCGAGGCTTGACGCACGTCATTCCAAAATAGCTTCTTTATAATGAGGAAACATCAAGAAACATCTCTAAGACTATGAAACAACAGCACACGCCCTAGTTGGATAAGTGACTTCATACCCTACCTCGTCTCGTCTCCTTAAGGGTACTTGTAAATGGATGGGCAACAGTGGGTCACACGCTGCTTCACGATCCGCACGACTGTAGGGTCCTCAAGTCGTTGTCTGTTAAGTGGATTTTTTTGGCGTTTTGAGATGGAACGAAAAGTTATGAATGGTTAAAAATCCACTTAAACGAGCGTTTGATGTTCTATAGCAGTCAACAAGGTTCACCTCCTCTTTTCTGATATAAATATATTGACTGTTGGTTTGTCCCTTGTCTCTTTTCTCCCGCTCTCTCGGTTCCCGCCCCGCCACGCGCGCAATGAGAGACACCGCACGCGTTGGTCGCGAGTAGTGGTTGGTTGGTCTTTATAAGCATGTACGGGCAGATAACACAAGTCTTCAAAGCGTATCTAAAAGTATATATAGAGCCTTTTGCAGTGACTGCACAACATTATCCAATACGGTTTGTTTTTTCGGCGTTCACAAATGCGAAATCGTTCTGTTGTTTCAGCAATGAGTTATAATGCAAAGCAAATCGGAACTTTTACTGAGCTCTTCAGCTTCTCAGATGATTCTCCTGAGAAAAAGACCAGCGTGTGCGACCTCACATTCAGAGGAGATCTCAAAAATATCTTACATTTGTGCTCTCAAATCTGTGCTCAAATCTGTGTAGATACCTAAGACAGTCAATCAAAACTCTGGGATTTCAATATGAACATTCTCCTAACTATGTTAGCAACATCGTGGCTTTATCGTAATGTAGGCTATATCAACAGTTGTCAGTTGTCTCTCTTTTTTATTTTAAAGTTGTTTTAGGAGAAACATCTGGGACAATGGTGATTCTGCACTAATATTTTGCCCAGGATTGGGGTGGCCGCAAAAACAATCACAGGTAGGCCTACTAGTTGAGACATTTTTTTTTTTCCTCCAGTGAATATTTCTCAACATGGATTTATTTTTGAAAGTCAGTTGCATAGATACATAACTGAATGCCTTGGCTACAAAAAAAAAAAGTTTGAATGTTTCAAGAATTAAGAGATTCACATCTCTTGTTTGTTTTGTTGTCATGGCACATTCAATTGCATACATTAATCACTTCAAGTATATATCTTTAATCAAATGGCAAATTTGACAAAAAGTAGTGTAGCTTGCATAATGGATATAGTTTTGGTTGTGTAACATGTTTATTGTAAAATAGTGGCCAAACTGTTTACATATTTACATCACCCTCTTTCAGTGAAGTGTTGCACTGGAAATATGAAGTGCCCAAGTGGTTACAGCCTCAATGGAACAGCATTTTTCTTAGCTATTTTTTTTTTTTTTTTTTTTTTTTTTTTTTTTTTTTTTCCTTTTTTTTTTTTTTTTTTTTTTTTTTTTTTTTTTTTTTTTTTTTTTTTTTTTTTTTCGTTTTTCTTTTTTCTTTTTTTTTTTTTTTTTTTTTTTTTTTTCTTTTTTTTTTTTTTTTTTTTTTTTTTTTTTTTTTTTTTTTTTTTTTTTTTTTTTTCTTTTTTTTCTTTTTCTTTTTCTTTCCTTTTTTTTTTTTTTTTTTTTTTTTTTGCCCCATTCTCCCGTATATTAATGGTGCAATCAGAGAATAAAGCTCAAACTGTATCCATTCTGGCATGATTTATAAAGAAACAGTATGAATCAGAAATAGAGAAGGACGAACCCTTCACATAGGCTAAAACAATACAACCACATTTTATCGTAGTTCATAGACACTGATTTTCAAACAAAATGAACACCCCTTTGGTTATTAAATACATATTTTCAGAATACTCCCAATATTATTTTGTAGAATCAGTGCAAGGATACCAAGTACCAAGGATACCAATACAAAGAGGCAACAAAGGCTCAGATTCAGCGGCTGTGCCCTGAACTTACAGTACAAATGCTAAGTAAAGAACGAGGAAAGCACAGCGACAGAAGTGGACCACAGGGTCCTCAATGCCTGCAGCTCTGCTTTATCAAGTTGAGTTGTGTTATTGTTTTCTTACTTGAGAATGTGGGATTAGTAAAGTCTGTTTTTCTTTGTCCAATTGTGGCTACATATATTGCAACATTGTCCCATGTCAAAGTGCATTGCTCTGTCCTTCATCTTTTTCGCTGTGTCCACTGTTGTCATCAGGAATGGACTCATCATACAGAAAAGAGGCATCAGGGCTTCTCTTGCTAAGATAGCAAGATATAGACAGGTTAAAAGAAAGTATGGTTGTGAAATAACAATATTATGAATTAACAAACTATGTGGCCTCATGTTGGACCATGTTGTCCAGCTTACCTGCATCTTGCTGTAGATCCAGGGCAGAAGGCTGGTCACTCTGCTATATACTCCTGGTCTTTGTCTTTGTCCACATCCAGCTCCCCAACTCGTAATTCCAGCCAGATACCAGCGGTTATTATCCCCCTTGCACACCAGCGGACCACCACTGTCCCCCTGAGACCAAAGACAAGGACAGAGAGAAAGCAAATGGAACATGGACTTCAGATCATTGTGAACAAGCATGTATAACAATTATTAAAAACAGTAAATAGTATAAAAGTATAAGTATAAAATAAATTAATAGTTATTTTGAACAGTACTCATTTTCAGTCTACACTAGCAGTCAAACATTTTTGAACAGTAAGATTTTTTATGTTTTTAAAGAAGTGTCTTCTGCTCGCCAAGCCTGAATTTATTTGATCCAAAATAGAGCAAAAGCAGTAATATTGAGAAACTATATTTTTGTTGTATTTTTAAAATAATGCGTACTATTTGAGTATATTTAAAATGTAATTTATGGCGTGACCAAAGAAAAACTACATTTTCAGCAGCCATTACTCAAGTCTTCAATCTCACATGATCCTTCAGAAATCCTTCTAATTGCTGATTTTTTGATAATTTTTATATTATTGTTATTATTATTATTATTAAATATTCTAAAATAGTGTGAGTAATTTTTTTTCAGGATTCTTTTATGAACCTAGCAAGATTTTTGGGGAATCAATATAGAAATTAATATTTTATTTTCGCAAGGATGCTTAAAGATATCGAAAAGGATAAAGACATTAGAATGTTACTCAAAGATTCTATTAAGATAAACGCTGTTCTTCTGAACGTTAGATTCATCAAATATAAACGGAAATAATAATAAGATTATAATAAGAAATGTTTCTCAAGCAGCTGATCAGTATATTAGAGTGATTTCTGAAGATCATGTGACTGGAGTAATGATGCTAAAATACAGCTTTGAAATCACAGGAATAAATAACATTTTAAACTATATTAAAACAGAAAACAGGTATTTTAAATAATAAAAATATTTCAAAAAATGTACTGTTTTTGCTGTACTTTGAATCAAATAAACGCAGGCTTGGTGAACAGAAGAGAATTCATTAAAAAACATAAAAAATCTCACTGTTCAAAAACTTTGGAATGTAGTGTATATTGCTAAAAAAATATCTATACAAGTTATTTCCAACACCAAAAAGTATTTTATATGAATTATGTATATAAACAGTTTTTAACCAATTAGAACCATTATTCATAAAAAGACATCATGTCTGTTGTGAGTTGAACCACATGACATTTTGCAGTCTAAACTATATTTTAAAAGGTCAAATTTAGAGACTTATTGGCATTGCTCCTCCTGTTGATATATTTTCCTGTTTTATGTTAGTTCCATCATATGGCAAAATATTTTTTTTTTACAAAAAATAATAAAAGATTACATACCTTCTCAAGTTTTTTTCTTTTGAATAATTAATGAGACTGAATAAAATGGTGTAATGTCATTGACCCATTATAATTTTTATATAAAGTAGTTCTTAAAGCAAATTTCATCGTGCACTACATACTTGGTTGAATAAAAAAACAGTTGTAGCACTGTGAACAACAGCATAAAGCATTTGCCCAAACCAGAATAAATCAATGTCATGAGACAAAGGAGCACTGGGCGAGACTTGGCCAGTGAATAATGCATTTGCCTGAGGTCACTTGTGCTCTTGTAGCTTAGGTAGACCCACCTGACAGGAGTCCCGGCCCCCATTCATATCACCGGCACATATCATATTCTTGGTGATGGCCCCACGGTACACCTGACTGCTGTTACACAGACGCGTGTTGATGATATTCACTGTCACTTCCATGAGGCTTGTAGAGGCACGGTCTGTGAGAGCAAAGGAAACGCTCACAGTCAAAGGTCAGCTAAAAGCTCCAAAGAAGACAATAGACACTGAAAGCTGTAACATGGCCAGATTTCTAAGATCAAATCCGCATTTTCAAACTGTAAAGTATGACTAAAATAAAAAATAAAAAAATAAAAATAAAAGGTTGTATGTTCCACTGCCATTATTTTTTATAATAAATTTAAGAATGTTCTTATAACTAATTATATACATTGCATTTTTTTTGACATAAAGAAAATATAGTAATTTGTTAGGAAGACTAAGATTTGTATTAATTTTTTTTTGTATTGTGACAGTATTTTACATTGTACCACCCAATTTCGGAAGACCGTCATGTTTCAGATGCTTACTTTTTATTTACTGGTAAATCTCATTCTCTCAATAATGATTGTTTTTTTCATCAAAATTGTCATAATTGGAAAAAAAAAAAAAACCAATTATATATATATATATATATATATATATAGACAGTATATATTACAATTTGTTATAACCATTATATAAAGGACAACACAATATTATTAGAATATATACATACCAGTATTTTACAATTTTAATAATTATATATTATTAAGTTCGTACAAATACATTATTAAAACATTATTATTGTTTCTCATTTTATTGTCTGTACCTGCTCCCTCTTGTGTTGTTCCAAAGCCAGATGTCCAGCACTCTGATCCATCAGAAAAGGTTTGGTCAAATGTAGGAAAGCAAACTGGCTGCACAGTGCCTGGATTGAGAAGAGAAATGTTACTGTAGATTATTTGGAATATAGAAAATGAGTAATATACCATAAACACTATATTTGGGGTACTTTTATGGTTTCTAAATGGTTTCACTGTAGAAAAAAAAAAACAGTGCATTTTCATTTTAGGGGGAACTATTTCATCAAGAAAACCCAACTCACTGGAGAAGGTAACAGGACTACTGAGTTTCAGCAAGGCAACATCATAATCATTGTTGTTACTGTTGTAGTTCTCATTCACTATGATCTTCTTCACAAGGTAGGGTATCTGAAGGGCACTCTGGGAAATAGCCCCAGCATAGACACGCCAATTTCCAGAATTCCTCATTGAGCTGTGATCAACAACAACAAAAAAAACATGTTTATCTCAATAAATGTTATAATGGGGGAAAAATAATCATTAAAATAATTTCTAAATACTTGCTGAAAATCAAAGCAACTAAAAATAATAAACATTTGCTATTGAACAAGTTAGTTCCTGTTGCTAAACTTCTAGAACATTAGATTAGCAACACCAGTGTGTTCAGTTCCAAGGGATATGCACATGCAGGCTAAATTCAATGCTTAAAGGGGTCATGAACGGAGAAATAAAAATTCCCTTGATCTTTTGACATATAAGAGGTAATTGTGCTATAAAAAAACACCCTGTAAATTCCGACATACAAACTTATATTAGTCTAAAAAAAGCTTATAGGTAGTAGAATGTGCCACTTTATGATGTAGTAGTGTGACTAAACACCGCCTCCACAGAAGAAGATCAACGCCTGCTTCTACATCACTGCCTGTTTAGCCCCGCCCACCGATTCATGCATGTAGGTAAATGAAGACAGCGGCAAACGAAGGTCTATGCAGAAACCAAACGCTAAACTTTATTTCATGAACTTTATTTTTAATGAAGTGTCAGAACACGTCAGGAAGAACTTGGTCCTTTGTTCACTTCATTTTACCACGGATTCATTTCAGGATCAAACATAGGAGAGAAAATACCCTATTAGGCCCACTTCTAATTTATTATGGGTTTTTTTTGTATGTAAACATTTTGATAACATTATAACTGGACCACAGAGAACAGTACAAAATAATAAAAAAGACAGTTCATGACCCCTTTAACGTGTCCTTCAAATGAATAAACATGACTGTTAATTTGTGCTGAATGTAGTGAAGGGCGCTTTTGAAACCCTGATTCATGAAGCTTTGAAACATTTGCAAATATTTTGTTTTGAATCAGATATTTGGAGCTTGTAAGGAACTTGCCATGTCATGTGACTTCAGCAAACGAGGCTTCGTTATGTCATACTGTTTTCGAACCCTGGTTTAAAAAATGTTCAAAGTAATGATGGTTCTGTGCTGGATGCCATTGATCTGAAACCATGAATGAAACCATGAACCCTGGCTCATAGAAATGTGTACGTATTGCGAAAAATCATATGTATTTTACGAGGTGGCAAATTCGAAGGATTTCATACGAATGACCACCCCTAACCTGCCCCATAAACATACCCGCTACAGTAAAAAGTACAAAATCGTATGAAGTGAGGTCGTATGAATTTGTATGAATTAGCCACCTCGTAAAATACATACAAATTGGTCATGCGATAGCGTTGGAGTATCTGATGGTTTTCACTGATTTTGGATAAGTGATTTTATTGTGTAGGTTCATTGTTCAATGAATTTAATTTGAATACTTTTTCACATATATTACACAAAAGGAGAATTATATTTGATTGCTTCTAATTGACAGTTTCCCAAACACACACACAATTATATAAAACCTCTATGGTACTTAATTATTTTCAGATTACATTTAATTGATTACATGTTCCTCCCATCACCAGCTGAATGAGTGAATACCAACCCTTGGAAGCAATGGGCAGCTGACACAACAAAGTCTGGAGAGACAAGTGATCCACCACAAACATGGCTTCCAGTGTAATGCAGGCTAACCTGCCAAGGCCACTGGCCAATCTGAGAGGTGCTGCCCCCTATGATCCTGGAGGCACTTTGCTGCTTGCCACAGTCTGAAAAAAAAGAAATAAAAAAACCTCTTAATTCCATAGTTCAACATGGGAAGAATCATCCAGTAATTCATCCACACAATGTCTCATTAACAAATATAGTTAATAAGGTTTACGCTGATGTATCACGTGTATCATTTAGTTATGCATCACAGTAATTAGACATAAACTGAGACTAAATATGACTGGTAGTTTAATAAAAAATAGATGTATTCCTACCTGTGCATTCAAGTGAGACTGCTTTCTCATCCTGACAGCCCAAACTGAACAAACAAACAAAAATCACAAAAATACATTATGTACTATTAAGGGGACTGTTGTCTTGACAAAACAAAACATCTGCTCTGATATAATCTAGTCTTACCTGACATTGACCAGACCCTGTATTAGTTTGGCTGATCTCGGTCCTACAGTAAGGGCTACAGACATCTTGCTATCCACTGGATTTGATGCATAAGACCTAAGGCACAGAACCCCGAGGCATCAGTTATATTAATATAGTTGTTGTTGTTGGGACAAGATTCATATTTGGTTATATATGGACCACTGAGTTCAGATCCATTAACGCATTAAGGTGATAGTTCACCCAAAAACGATAAATCTCTTATCATTTTTGCTCATATGGTTCCAAACCTGTACTGTATGACATTTATTTTCTACCATGGAACAGAATACAAAAACAAAAAAGAATGTGCAAAGTCATATGGAATATTCTACAAAAGATAATGATGTAATGATTTTCATTTTTGGGTGAACTATTCTTGTTAGTTGTTTTTTTTTTTAATTGTATTATTATTATTATTTTTAATTATGTTTACCTTCTAAAGCCCAGCTGTTCACAGATCTGGTCAGCATAACTCTGATCCAATCCCTGATAACACACTGGAAGGAATCGACCATCCTGAGCAGTTCTGACCTGCAACACTCCACCTTCACCAAATCTCACTGAGAATTTTGAAGAGGAAAATTAAAACAACGGAATTACATTTCCTTGATTAGTATTTTTGTCATGTTTTACTGCAACAACTTTTATTTTTATCTCAGTTTTAGTAATTTTAGTACTTCAAGTCATTTATTTCAGTAATTTGCCAAGGCTATTTTGTCTTTTTCATCTAATATTTATATATCATAATTTATTTCAATTACAGAAAATAGTTTACAGTTGTTTTAGTATAAACATTTGTTAACAATAACAACAGTCTTGAATTAGTTTAATTAATCCAAGATATATACTCAACTTAATGCAATATATGTTCTCTGGGTTTATTATCTCACACAATTTTGTTTCTAAATATCCAAAAGTAAATGATATTGTTGTAAAGATGTTTCGGGTTTTTTTTTGCAGTGTAACCAGCAGTGCAGCTTTCAACTGTTTACTGTTTTGTCATAATACAGTAAATAGAGGCCTCACTGTGTTCAGTAAATGCTTTTCTCAGAGCAGTATGGTTTCTCGCTAATCTTGAAATCTAGTTGCCTTATTTAGACATGTCATCCTTGTAGTTTCACTTTAAAGCCAAAGCTGAAACACTCAACCACTAATCTCTCTGTGTTGTGTCCTGAAAGAATCAATTACATCTGATTGTCAGCGTCTTTGCTGTAGAAAGTGTTCTCACCACAGTTTGCCTCATCGGCGGCCTGTTGGCAGTTTTGGATGCCATCACACTGCTTGGAAGAGTTGGAGCAGGTGTCAGGTACACTCGTGCCATCTTGCGTCCTGTCGTGTTCTTCTTCGCTGTCATGTTCCTGTTCCTGTTCCTTGCAGTCTTTTCCTCTGCAATCACTGTCATGTTCCTGTTCTTTGCAATCTTGTCCCCTGCAGTCATTCTCATAATGTCCAGAATTCGACTTGGATCCATAATGCACTATCCACATAAGTGAGAGTGGTAAAGAGAAAAAGAGGAGAGGGGTTTAGATACAAGGTAAGCATTAATGGTATGTCCTGTCATTACAGATACATCCCCTCCCTTACCTCCAAGCCAGATGGCCAGTCCAATGAGAGCCAACACCAGCAGCGCACCTACCCATCCACCCCAACACTTGGCACTCCGTCCACAAGACTTCTGCCTTTTTGTAGGAACTAAAGGAACAAGTGCAATTCATACTCAACTAACCTCTCACATTTACAATTGAAAGTATGTAGCACTGTAATTGTAGTCGAGTGAAGGACTGTTCATTAATAAAAAAAATGCATCTTAGTGCAGTTTGTAAAGACAAATATGCACCTTGTCTATCATGAACATGTTTTCAAGTGTTCTTTTCATTACATTTCAATTGAAATGAAAGTCTTTTTTGTGGGGTTTGAAGTAAAACTGTGTAGGTGGTGTAATTGTCTGGAGAATATAATGTAGATAATTCTTGAGGTAATACTTTGGCATAATCTTTGATTTTGTTTCTTAAAAAATATCTGATGAAGTTTTAAAATATAATTAATGTTTGATATAAAAATATAATTAGAGCTTTACTGACATCTGCTCATGTTAGATCAGGTTGTACGAAGGTACAACTTTTATATGGCTTCACCACTTGACATTGTGTGTGTATCTATATATAGTGTAAGAAGAATGTAAACAGTACATTTCTAAAAAAATAAAAAATAAAAAGTACACGCTTTGTAAACACAATTGGTATTATTATTTTTTTTCTTGAACATTATTTTTTTCCAGCAGCTGAACCTTCACTGGGAGTTTGATTGACAGGCGATCTGACCAATCATTACGTGCAGGCCATATTGTCCGCCAAACAAACCAGACAGGAGGGAAGATGGATGTTGGTGGGCTTGACCTTGGAAAATTGTGAGTAGTTCCTAGGGCTTGGTTTTCACTCAGATTTCACGATTCGATTCTGACTCACAAGATTTCAATTCGATATGATTTCCCATTTGATCTGATTCAATATTGATTATTTTGGATATATATCAGGTACAATACATGCCAAATTTTCTCAAGAAAAAAATATCTCAACCAATGCTGTAAAATATAAATGAGAAGCAGTTGGTACTACATTACTAAACTATTGAAGGTTAAAATTAACTAAATGTATACACAAATGGTTAAATTACACTCGGTGTCATTTTATAATAATAAAGTTACAGTTACATAATTATATTTCTACTCCAATCTTTTTTTTGAGAAATATAAACATTTAAATGGTTGCTGTCATAAAAACTTTATTCAAACATAAATTAAACATTGAAGAACAGTAAAAAATTATAATGAATAGGTTATGTTATTTGGTGCATACCTTTAGCAAAATATTTAGCGAAAACTTTTTTCTAGCTGACTTATAAGTTTATGGTCACCGAATGTCATATTTTGACTTTATTTAATTTTGTGTATTTTCTTTTCAGTTTAGTTTCAATTCGGTGAATAAATAATTTTAGTTTGTTTTTTGAAATAATGACTCATTTTATTTCTAATTCTGTTTAGTTTTTGTTCATCTTGTAGTGCCCTCTCTTGGTGTGTAGCACCTCCAGCTCTGCATATTCTTCCAGAACTGCTACATTTCAGTACAGATTAAGTACAGATTGTTTTGTAAACAAATGTAATGTGGCCTCAGCAAAGAGGCTGTTTACAGATAGGGCAAACCTTTCAGCAAACCAAAAGTTTACAGATGTGAAAAGGGAATTTACATAGAAGTCTTAAAGGCACAGTAGCAATTGCAAGGCCCTTTACACTCTACAGATAATGTACACAGTGTTGCATACCAGAAGAACTGTTTCACCGCTGAGCCTTTTTTTTAAATTTTTTCTTTTTTGCTGAACTCAGAAAATGTTGACACTATAAAACAACTCATAAACATTTTTTATTCCACACAAAGGAATAGGTATACAAACAGCACATTCTACTTACCAAGTCTTACTGAATCTAGACTATTAAACAGTTTATAGCTATACTAGTGAATTAAGAATTAGAATAAGAAAACTGACATTTTAAAAGATGTATTGTTGAAGTCATGTGTGGGGTCTGTGGCTCAGCTGTGTGCATGTAGAGCCCTGCTGCAGAAATGGCCAGGAGCCCGTTTAAGTGTTTCACAGCTTTAATTGTTATCAGGTATGGTAAACACAGAGACAACTACATGCACACAGGAGGCCTACGTTAAATGACTGTTAAACGACATCAGTCAAACGGCAGGCCTAAAACTAGTCACACCATGTCACTGCAGTTCATCAGCACAAATAAAAACATTGTGCCTGACAGCTGTCAGTCCAATAGTGACGTCTGTGTAAATGCCCATTTCCCCTTGTGGCTGTTTAGACATTAAAGATTTCATAAAAATAGCCAAGTATGAAATTCTCTGACAACAAAAAGGTGACAGACTGATAAACATCATGCTCCAAACATTTCTCTTCTGCTAGCGACTCGTCGTCGACAGATGAGCCTTTGGTAATGTGGTTCTCCTGAGTGGCCATTACTTTGATAAACAGTTAAAGCAGCATTAGAGCTTGACATAAGGATCAATGAAAGGTGGGGTGGGTGTATGTGCGTGTTTACAACTATAGGATAACAAATCACTGTTTAAGAAAAACCTTCCACCAAGATGATGACAAGCAAACCCCCCAAAGCAGTTTGAGGGGGCTGCACATGGTAATGCGCTCTACACTTACCTGTGCTGATTCCTGAGTTGGCAATGACTGTGGCATCACTCCATTGGTCAGCGCTGGACACAGAGTATGAGCGCTGATGCATCCCATCCGGCCGACTGTTAAACGACACCAGACTGATGCCACTTGCCATCTGAGACGCAGAAGAACTACTGGTCACAGAGCCTGCGGGAGAGACGCATGATAATTAATACACCATTAATATGATATACCCAATGCAACACATTTCCTGATTTGTTCTTGTCATCTGTAATGCCATATCGTTTTTGTTTGCATTATGGTGTACATTTAGAGTGTAGTTTTATTTTTGTTTTTTGCAAACTCGAGTTTTTATAATGTTAATAAATATATCTTTACAACATGCACAATGTATTGGCACTATACTGTTTATCAGCCAATATTAGAATTCATATTTTTTTAAGCAGTATTGGTCAGTTATTTAATAATGTATGGTCATTTAAAAAATTTTAACATTTAGATTACCTTTTTAATCATAATCAAAGTTTATATTAAAAAAATTATGAATAATTCAGTAAGGGGCTAGTTCTGTACTGTCAATGTGTATATTCTGTCAATAAAAGCCTATAATAAATGTGATCATATAAAGTGATTGTGTCTCTTCAGAAGACTTAGTTTAAACAGTTTACTGTAGATTGGATTACTTTTATAATGTCTTTATGAACTTTTTGAAGCTTACAATTGTGGCTACCTGGACTTTCAATGAATGGATGAGAGAATATAAAAAAAGTCTCATTTGTTATTCGAAAAATGTTGTGAAAATCAGATTCAGGGTCATTGTCAAACTACTAAGTAAAATTATAAATTTTTTGAATTTCGGGTGCCGTGAACTAAACTGTTAAATGTATATGTAGCCAATCTACAATAAATAAATAAATATACTATATATATAAGATATTATACTGTATATGTGTGAGCATGCATTAATTAGCATTTAAAATAATTACAATTTAGCACTTTCATTATTTAGACAAGACAGTATGCAATTTTAATACCATCCCCAACAAGAGAATGATTATCAACTTACTGATATTGACCAAAATTTTTATATCAATGCATCCCTAATTTTTTTTTACTTCTAGGTGTCGTCTTCGCAATACTTTTTTTGAATGATAATACTAATAAGTGTAACTAGCACTCATGCACAAAACTTCTTGATTTGTTGTCATCGAGGAGCATAAATAGTGACATTAGATTACTCGAAGGTTAATTATCACCACCGTGAGGCATCATTAAACTGCAGAAGAGGTTCATCTGACTCACATGGAAATTAAAGTGGACATCATAGGAAGTCGCATTTAATCGCACTAATAAGATTTCACCACAGCTGAGCAGAAAAGAACGTGGGAGGGATATGATATGACGCGCACATACAGACTCAAACACTAACAACCATAAGGCTTCTGGGCTTACGAACAGAACAAATCTAACTTCAACAATTTAACAGTTTGTCCAATAGCAGTGAACAAAATGTAAATAACACTGATTTGATGATACCACTTGCTCTAGCTACAGTCACACACACACAGAAAATAAAAAAATAAAAATAAAAAAAAGGGGTTCAGTAAATACTTTCTGTTTTTTAATATGTTGTTATTGTTGCAAAAAGGTGTACCCACAGGCCTCCACTGGACCGTTGCAAACTCGACTGAATGAAATGTCACGACTCAATTTAATCTTCCACTTTTGTAGCGGACTTGACAATCAGACGGGCAGCACCTTTGTGTTTGAAATGGCATTTTAATTATGCCTGTTCACCCCCACATACTTCAGGAGAGCCCTGATAACCTACATTTTTACATCAGTGGTTGTCTGGAGGAAAATAAACACTATGTATGTATGAGGGCAGATAAGGATCTACGCACACACACACACACACACACACACACAGCATAAGAACAGCAGTCTGTGAAGATATACTATAATGGATTAATAATTGGAGCTCTCAAAAAAAAAGAGATGTTAAGACCAAAGGAATAAGAGGTGCATGTGATCACGCCGCTGACCCAGCCCTACAGTCAAATACTCGACTCACAAAAGCTTCACTGCCTTACCACTGTGAATTATCTCTCTTTTCTCCTCTACCGCTCCCTCCCTCCTTCCCTCATTCTCTCTCTCCCTCTCATTAGTGCTCATTTCGGACTTGACTGACTGGAGAACGAGCGCTGATTGCATTAATATTCATGACAATAATTAGTACATGTATTATGGGTCACTGAATATTCATGTATGCGTTTGGTTCCCTCTGGTGCTGTGTGTGTGTGTGTGTGTGTGTGTTGTTGTGTGTGTGTGTGAACACAGAAGGCGTCCTTTAACCCTCCTTGGGGGACTTAAGGATTGTTGATCCAATGAGTGTTACACGAATAACTAAACAATAACTTAATTGTTTAATTCTCTACTAATGAAGACCGCTTCTTAGGCCTATTATATTGACATTAAGATACTTTTATAATACATGTGTTTTCTTGGAAAGAACTTACTAAAACAATGTAAGGAAATGTTTTGTATTATTTCTAATATGTATTAAGTATTAGAATTAATTACTTTAATTTATACTAAATTAAAAATATATTGTATTATCCACTCTTGTCCAGTGTGTGGTCACAGATATGTTGGAGGCTATTTTCTCAGGCATATGCAGGGGAACACCCTGGAGGATGAACCGGAGTAGTTTATTAATAAAAATAAAAATGCAACTACACTTCATAATTTATATTATATGTAATTTTGATTATTCACTATAGCAGCAGCGATGTGTTTTTTATTTAAAAAACAAAACAAAAAAACAAAACCAAAAGGCAAGATCAGTTCAGGATGTCAGTTATATTTATTATATTACATAATTTATATATTATCAAATTTTTGTTATATTATTTTACATTATTATCCGATTTTATTTAATACAAAATACATAAAACAAAGCCAAAAAAAAAAAAAAGACAAGACAAGACAAATATCACGTTGCACCTGAGTGTTGCCAAAGCTGCAGGTTACTCATGTCCTTGGTCAGCCCATTGGTTTTGGGACTGGGGGCCGCACATGTGGAGATGGCCCTGGGGGGCCTCTTCCCTGGAACCTTCACTGTAGTCCGAAGCAGGTCGATCTCCTTCCCATGAACATTCTGCATATAATCCTTTAGTAAAAATGACAAAAGGATTACTACAACAGCATTGGACACTCTGGATGAAAAGTGTCTACTAAATTTATTTTGTCAGCACACAGTTAATTCTGTCCACCCTCTGGAGGTGAAGAAATCAATATTAATGTATTTGATATTCACAGTGAAGTGCAGAAAATCAGCCGTTTAGATCACTACTTCTTCTTCTGAGCTTCTTTTTCCTCTTCTGCGGATCACAGCATGCCATCGCAGCATGTGTTTGGCTTCTGACTGCGTTGTCTGGATTTGCGCGTGGCTTTGCTTGCATTGATGATGAAAGTTACTCAATGCTAATAGGGATGCAATTACCAGCCGCAAGCTGTTGGCCCGCCACTCCTGAAGGGCTCTCCTGTGGCTTGTTAAACCGTGTTGAGAGCTCTTGGCTTTGAATTGCCCTTTTGTTGGCCTCTAGTGAGGGATGGACATGTTATGCTCTTGCAGTACACCGACTATACACAGAGATTCTCAGGTCTTTGTGTTGTTTGATTGGCACTCAGCTGATGTATGGCAGTTCCGGGTGGTACGCTCTCCCTCTCAAAGCCTTGCTCCTGCTCATTAAGGCAAAAGACTCCACGAAGCTGCTCTATTGAAGAACATATGTTATTGCGTTTCAGGTAGGACATACACTCCGGGGACTGGTCCATATGCAACTCTTGATTTAAAATAAAGGACGAGCAAACCACTTGAGGGATTTAATTAAGGGAGTTGAGTGCTCAAATGTGAACAGTTGATGAAAGGATCATCATCTGGCCACTTCAGGGGCAGACGTGCATTTAAAATTGATGCTCCACATCGATGAATCTATCAAATCGCACTGTGCTAAATCATAATCACGTAATGTTTAACAAAAAAGTGCAAGTTTAATGAAACGCACAATAGTTAAAAAAAAAAAAAGATTACATAAAGTTGTGGCGTGGTTGTAATGGATGTGAACATGGATGAGTTATTTGGGATTTTTTTCCCTCATTAATTAGGTTGCATCTATTGCCATCCACTTAATCAGCTGCATTAATGTGATTTCTTTTTCACATAGTTGAGCAATTAAGAGCCCTGATTGAGTTTCATCCTATTAGCCTCCGCAAACATTCTAATTGATGCCTGTGTAGCAGACACCTGCTGATGAGAGGAACCTGTTCACAGCCAAAGGGAGGAGGGAGACCATACATCATGACGCACACTTCCTTTAATTCACCCAGATGAGCTGGCTGGACTAAAATCTGTCAATGTGTCAGGAGGGCATCTAACCGAGCGATGGGTCTGAAAGGGTTCAGATAACAGAAAATCTAAATATAAGAAAAAAAAATGTAGTTGACCATATAATTAAGCAAACTTTTAAAAACAGAGGGGGGAAAAGGCACTTCCCATATCTTATCTACCATATCCATTTTTTGTCACAAATTGTGATTTTTTTTCTCATCCCCAAACAATAAATAAAATAACTTTACTTTAAAAAGTTGAAAAATTTAAATTCTTCTGAAAATCTATTTAATCAGCATTTTCAAGCTTCAAAAAGTACATACAAACAGCCAAAACAAGTCTATCATCATTTCTGTCCATTTTTTTGTCCATCCGGACCGTTCGATTCATATGGATTATATGAATCGAGTGGTCCGGATGGACAAAAAATTTACAAAAATGATGATAGATTATTAAAAAACAATCTTGCACTACCACATGAGGATGAGTAAATGAAAAATCCCTTTAAAAAGTAAATCTATAATAAATAATATTAATGTATTTATATTATATTATTATTATATATTATATAATATAAATACAGCAGACACAGCAATTTGACATTATCAGTTTGGTCTATATCTAATTTTCTACCAATAAACAATTTAGGCTATACTGGCCTGAAATTGACAAACAAAGCTACAACAGAAATGACAGATATTTACAGTAAAACTTAAAAATCAGTGATGATGTTTATTATTTACTGAGTTTAGATTGTTCATTTAATTGTGAAAACATTTTCAATTTGAAGTCAAAAATCATAATACACTTAATGAGTTACCATTTCCATTGTTTACAAGGTCAAGTTTAGTTGTACACTTGGTATTTTTAATAGGTATTTACTATTTTTTTTTGCTTCATAATGTGAAAAAGAGAACAGACACGTGGTATGTATATATGTCTGTCTTCTATCATCTATAATCTATCAAAAATGACAAAACATTTACAAAATTCCGTAACATGAACAGAAACTTTAAAGCCATACCCTCACTACAATTTGTTTTGTGTGGTGAATTTTTGGTTGTAGAGAGCATGAGATAAAAAATAATATAATTCAAAGTTTTTGCATGGACATATTGCAGATTTGTTCATTTAAATCATAAAACAAGGCAGTTTTATGATTTAAATGAACAAATCTGCAATATGTCCATGCAAAAACTTTGAATTATATTATTTTTTATCTCATGCTCTCTACAACCAAAAATTCAGTCTTGTTCAGAGTGCAAGGTCTGACTACATGCTATCCATATCTTTTTTTATTTAATTTTTAAAAATTAAAAATGTTTTTTTTATCTATTTATTCTAGACAGTATCTTTCATATGCATTTGAGATGCCAAACGCACTTTGGAATTGGTTAGCACTAACAATAAGGTCTGATTACACTCCAAAAAAAAGATCCAGAGAAGGAAAACAACCAATAAAAGATGGCCATTTCCATTGGTGTGTGGGCAAACAGGTCATCCGAGTTGATGATTATGACGAGCCATTACAGCGTTATATTACACATCAACCACGTCAGCCATGTGCAAACAGATGAGTCGATAATTAAGGACAAGACAGTGTCATCAGACACCATGCTTACTGAGGCGGACACAATAATCCGTTAAACGTCAGTGAAAAGAACATAAAAAAACCTGGATGTTACAGTGACGGGTGAACAAAGAATAATAACAACATTAACAGGGCAGGACCAATAAGATGAGGAGAAAGACAAATACAATACAGGTGTACTGGCGGTGTGTGTGTGTGTGTGTTGGTACTCACATGCAGACTAGGATGATATGTGAGGACTCCGTTGTCACAAAGTGTGACATATTTCTTCTTCCACTCTTTGTTCAGTGACTTGCCGCTTCTTTTCAGCAACATGCCCTGATACACAAAGACAGAAATACACAGTTTATTCATCATTACCGAATATTAACAGTATTCATTTATTATTGTCTCTCATAAATATTGTGAAACAACACAGCATCATGGTCTGAAAAATTGTTTATAAAATGCTTTATAGAGTGAAAGAAGGTTAAAACTGTCTGTGGTTCATAAAGTATCTCCCAATTTTCACATCACACACAAACACACACACACACAAACACAACACACACACCCCCACACACACACACACACCACCACAACACACACACACACAAACACAACAATTATTTTGTAATAAAAAGGGAACACAAAGTTGATTTTGCATAGTTTGAGGAGAGCGAGGGAAAAAAACACAGTGTGAGCTAGCTACACATGCAAATTGGCCTTCGAGTGTTAGCGAGCACATTAGCACTATGACAGAGAATAACTTCCTTCCTAAGCTACATCAGGGCGGGGTGACTGCCCATTAAGTGGTCCGGCCGCCACACCTCATTTCAGCCAAATTCATTAGGCAAGAAGGGAATCAAAAATGTCGGTTATGGCAATTACGATGCCTGGCAGCGCGTGTCAAGCTTCGCTGGACTTGTTAAAATTAATGCACAGGACAGGAGGATAATAAAGATATTCTTGTATGGCTGCACAGGAGCCATTCAACAGCAGAGCCGACAGTTTTCTGTCACTCGCTGCCTATTCTCTTATTGCTGTTTTGTCTCAGTCCACTCCACAGCGTAGAATTTTCCATTAAAAAATGCACATCCAACAGTAACACAACTGTTAACTGGCCTCTCATTATGGTGGTAATTGGTATCTAAACTCAAATAACGGGGGAAAACACTTAGTACCCAAAGGAGGATCGTGAAGGACATTTGAAAATTTAGTTTCCGAGGCTGAAAACAGGTAAATAATATAAATTCACTTGTCAATGGTCAATCTTTAAATAAAAGTAGAGATTTTTTAACTTTTTATAGCATGTAGCAGACAATTGAAATTTTGACTTGTTTTAGATGTAAATGCAAAATTTTTAAAATAAGCAATTAATACTAAATATATTCTAAACACCCACACACACATATACAGTCTATATAATTATTATATATATATATATATATATATATATTATATTATATATATATATATATATACAGTGGGTACGGAAAAGTATTCAGACCCCCTTAAATTTTTTCACTCTTTGTTATATAGCAGCCATTTGCTAAAATAATTTAAGTTAATTTTTTTTCCTCATTAAATGTACACACAACACCCCATATTGACAGAAAAACACAGAATTGTTGAAATTTTTGCAGTTTTATTAAAAAAGAAAAACTGAAATGTCACATGATCCTAAGTATTCAGACCCTTTTGTTTTTTTTTTTGTCCCCAGTATTTAGTGAGAGCCCCTTTTGATCTAATACAGCCATGAGTCTTTTTGGGAAAGAAGCAACAAGTTTTTCACACCTGGATTTGGGGATTCTTTGCCATTCCTCCTTGCAGATCCTCTCAAGTTCTGTCAGGTTGGATGGTAAAAGTTGGTGGACAGCCATTTTTAGGTCTCTCCAGAGATGCTCAATTGGGTTAAGTCAGGGCTCTGGCTGGGCCATTCATGAACAGTCACAGTGTTGTTGTGAAGCCACTCCTTCGTTATAGCTGTGTGCTTAGGGTCATTGTCTTGTGGAAGGTAAACCTGCGGCCCAGTCTGAGGTCCTGAGCACTCTGGAGGAGGTTTTCATCCAGGATTTAAAAATTTTTTTTTTCCCCCCACTGTACTTGCCGCATTCATATTTCCTCGATTGGAAGGCCAGTGTCTGCCTGCCGCTGAAAAAAAAACATCCCCACAGCATGATGCTGCCTCCACCATGCTTCACTGTTGGGACTGTTTTGTACAGGTGATGAGCAGTGCCTGGTTTTTTACACACATACCGCTTAGAATTAAGGACTAAAAGTTCTATCTTGGTCTCATCAGACCAGCGAATCTTAGTTCTCACCATCTTGGAGTCCTTCAGGTGTTTTTTTAGCAAATTCCATGCGGGCTTTCAAGTGTCTTGCACTAAGGAGAGGCTTCCGTCGGGCCACTCTGCCAGAAAGCCCCGACTGGTGGAGGGCTGCAATGAAGGTTGACTTTCTACAACTTTCTCCCAACACCCGACTGCATCTCTGGAGCTCAGCCACAGGGATCTTTGGGTTCTTCTTTACCTCTCTCACAAGGCTCTTCTCCCCCGATAGCTCAAATTGGCCGGACGGCCAGCTCTAGGAAGAATTCTGGTCGTCCCAAACGTCTTCCACTTAAGGATTATGGAGGCCACTGTGCTCTAGGAACCTTAAGTGCAGCAGAAATTATTTTGTAACCTTGGCCAGATCTGGCCTTGCCACAATTCTGTTTCTGAGCTCTTCAGGCAGTTCCTTTGAACTCATGATTCTCATTTGCTCTGACATGCACTGGGAGCTGTAAGGTCTTACATAGACAGGTGTGTGGCTTTCCTATTTTACCCTTCATTAGCCAACGCAGACAGTATAATCAAACAACGTTGGACTCAAATGAAGGTGTAGAACCATCTCATGGATGATCAGAAGAAATGGACAGCACTGGAGTTAAATATATGAGTGTCACAGCAAAAGGGTATGAATCCTTAGGACCATGTGATATTTCAGTTTTCTTGTTTAATAAAAATCTGCAAAAATGTCAACAATTTGTGTTTTTCTGTCAATATGGGGTGGCTGTGTGTACATTAATGAGGAAAAAAATTAACTTAAATGATTTTAGCAAATGGCTGCAATATAACAAAGAGTGAAAAATTTAAGGGGGTCTGAATACTTTCCGTACCCACTGTATATACACACAAGTCAATGGCAGACTTCTCTCTCCTGACGCATGTACAATAGAAGAAAAGAAAAAGGAAAATTTTGTCACGACTTTCATTACATTAAGACATCAAAATAATATTATAATATATTTGTATATAATTTTAATAATATATTTAACATTAGACTATAAATATGAATTTCTATGATCAAATTTAGTGATTAAAAGAGGTTTTAACAGCATGGGATTGAATGGGAATAAAATACAAATTTTATTTGTAAGACCTTTCAGAATATTAAATACTAAAAAAAAAAAATTTTTCCTTTGTTTTTAGCTGCAACAGTGTATGCTCTTGAAAGTTACACTGATTTTTGTGGAAAAGCAATAAAAACATTCTAAAAAAAGATAAGAGCACAAAGGACCCTACAACATTTCGTGAACTGCATCTGTAGCCCGAGGACGTGTAAAACTTTTCTTAAATAGAAATGTAAATAAAAAATGTGTTTTAATTTTATTATGTGTGCATTTATTGATCTATGTGATTCGTCTGATTTTTTTAACTGTGTGTTTTGTTTCTATATCTGTGTGGTGGATTACTGCTCCTGAGATTGAAGCTTGTTGGTTTCTGTACTTTTTTTTTTTCCTTCCTTGTTTCCGTTTGTGACTCATCATTATTTATTGATCTGTGTCTAGTTGATCTCATGTTTCTTCGTTGCCTTTTCGGTGATTACGATTGGCCTGTCTACACTTGTTCTGAGACTCTGTTTTGCTGGGGGATGGGATTTCTTCTAGTTGTTGTTTCCCGTGGACCGGATTTGTTCTTATCTTAGTAGGTTATTGATTTTTATTTTGCACGGCTTCTGTTAAAGTAGAGTTTATGATTCCCTTAGTTTTATCAAGAAAGGCCGAGGCTTCTGGGGGAAATAACAAAGTTTGTTTCTCCTGCCCATTGAGTGGCTAATTTACACAAGTGATCGAGCTTGTGTTCAATTATCCTAACTTAAGGGTGTTGCACGCTAGCCCGCCTTTTTGTTCCCCCTCTTCTCCCTATTCCTGGGTATATACTTAGCGGTGCTATCATCTTATGTATTGTTTATTTATATTTTCCTTTGATCGAAGGCCCCGTTATCGTGTGAATGTGTGTGGCTTGTGTGCCCGTGTATCCTCGGCCCAGGGGAATAAAAAAAAGCAAAAAGACAGGGCCCCCTGCCTCTTCTGTCTTTCTTGTTAACCTGTATATTGAGAAATCCCGCCTTAAACGGCCCGCATTGGTGGTACTCACCGATTTGACGAGTCCCCGCGGAAAAAAGAAGATGATCTTTCACCATTGTAGCTGTGTGGCATTGGCTTTTTGTTTTTGTTGTGTGTGGGTTCTGCCCACTGTGTGAGTATGGTGTTTTTCGGGATTAGGTAGCGGCTTTCAACCTGCTGTGTACTGTTAGGTATATTCATTCTGCATATTTTGTAATCATCGGGACACCGTTCTCTTCCCCCTGTTGTATGTATCCAGTTCTCAACTCTTTCATTTCCTTGTTCAAGCAGGACTTGGATTCTCGGCTAACTGATCATATACCGTCATATTTATTTTTATGATGGGTGTATTTTTGTTTTAATTCATCTATTGTATTAATTTGTGACCACTTTGCGGCTCCGCTTGCTCGGTGGTATGTCCCTGGTTGCCTCTATGTGTGAACCACCCCCTGGTTACACCGGCAACCGGTCTGTATGTGGCCAACAGGGGACATTTTCCTACCCAATTTACAATCCCCCACCCCAGTTTTCCGCACTTGTGCTCCATACCCACCATTACTGCTGCTATTGTTAGTAACCCAGTGCTGTCCCGTGCAACCAATACCCATTATGTTGACCAGTTATTTCCACCTATTGTTATGCCCCCCATATCACTTACTCACCCTCAAGTTCTTTCATCGGCTGGTTGATAGGAGCCGTTTCGCGAGGCGTTGTGGCTTGGCGCCTATATTTCGGAAACGCAAGCTTATTGAGGCTGTTGGGAGTTGCAATTCGGTGAGTGTTACTCGTATGTCTCACTATGGGTTCTCTGATCCTTTCAAGCCCTTTGTTTTTTTATATTTTGTGCCATTCTCAGGGGTGTTTGCATGCATCAGTCCAACAATGTAGTCCCACAATAAAAATTGCTGTCCAACATGTAAGTTCATAACTAATACACCTTACGTGTATCCCACGCGCTCTTGTGTGTGGTTCTTGTGAATGAAAGGATCCCCCTCTTATTTCCGAATTCTGATGTGTTTTCTGTAAGTAACTTTTATTAATGATCAATATTCTCAAGGTATAGTTGAATCACCTTTATATTGTGAAGCTTGCGCCAAGAGTCCTGTAGGACTTGTGCATCGACTATCCTCCTTTCCTCCTGTTTTCCCTGGGCGTCGGCTTATGACGTCTATCGAGTTTCAGCCAGTCTTCTTTTTCTGACGCATGTGCGGTGAGTCCTATGAGAAAACGCAAGTCTGTTTCTGAATTTTTCCCTTAGTCTGTTTCGATCGCACACAACAGGATACTCGCTGCATTAAAGTTTCGAGTAATTTATGCAAGTTGCAAAACCAGTCTCCTCTTGCTTATATCGAAAATCTCTGACATCTTCTTTACAAATCCTTGTTGGTACTTCTAGATAATGTGGATCCGGTGTGTTTGATCTCCTCCACTGTGCTTCCCTTGCGTTCGGTCAATTTGTGTATTGTTTATGTAGCGTCTCCCCCCCTATTTCCACGACACCACCAGTTCCCGAACCTCGTACGTCATCCACCCAGGTGCTTCCGTGATACCCCCTGTTGCGACAAGCTACATTACAAGTGATTATTACGTTTTGAATATGGAGATTTTTCTAACAAAAACGCATCGATTCACTACAAGAGACCTTTATTCACCCCCCGGAGCCGCGTGAGGCATGTTTTACAATCGGCGAGGGCGCTTGTTTAGGTTAACCCTTTCGTTTTGGAATGGTGTGAGACAGCATGCCAACCGCTGAGTGGCATTAATCAGCTTGAAAGATCAAAGATAATTTTAATATAACTCCGACTGGATTCGTCTGATAGAAGAAAGTCAAATACACCTAGGATAGCTTGAGGGTGAGAATTGTTGGGTCTAATTTCACTCTTTATGTTTTTGGCTTTTTTTTGTGACCCTTGTTCTTAATAGTTGACCAGAATGGTCTAAGCACTCTGTTTTGTTTTTTCTCTTTGAGACCAACTAGTGCTAGCCAAGACTTGTTGTTCTTGTTTGTTAAGCAGAACTACTGGTGTTTGGATTCAAAAGCTATCATTTTCATTTTGTTCCCTTTTTACTAACCCTTCCGACTTTATGTCCAGTTTTAGTTTGTATATATCTTCCCGCTCTAATGAAAAACTAAAATTTTAGATGTGACTAACCTTTTTAAGATTAGTAGTCTAATGCATAACTGCAGTAACTGTGGCTTTAGTGGAAATGTCAATATAAGTGATTAAACATCCAATAAAGCACAATCACTAAAGGGGAAAAAAGGCCACGATAAAAACTAGATTGAAGCTGATACACTCGATGTTGGTTTGACAAAAGTTGGTCTGAAATTTTTTAATAACATAACGTTTTGAAGTTGCCACCAAAAACTTGTCCTAACCATGTTGGACGATTCAGGGACTGCTAAGAAACCCATCAACGAGAGACCTTTAACAAAACACTCTAGCGTCTCACTATGTTTTAACTGTTGCAGAAATAGCCTAGTTTTATTCTTGTTATAGGGAGGGCACCGAATCCCCGTTTTCTCAGTCCCGGCGAGATCGCACTTTTATTTTGGCCTTGTCTGTATAACGTTATGTACAACTACGCGAATTTTTATTGCCTTTGTAATTTTCCCATTAGCAGGTTTTACACAGAACCAATCACTGGTGTACGTTAAGTTTAGTGGTTCAATTATATGTTTACTCATAATATCGTTATGGTCAGTATATCAACGATGTAATTGTCTCCCCCGTCGTCTGCACCACCCCCCTTTCAACAATTCTCCCATATGTGCGCTTCTTCACCTAGCTCCAGAATTCCCCTATATGCGTATATAAACTTGTAAAGAATCAGAGTGTGTGTTATTAATGGTGTGTCCGAACAATTTATCTTGTTGAAATGTTAGGAATTTTGACAGAAAGGTATGTAATAGGGGGTGCCCCCGCCTGCCTTTTAACACCATTTAATCTAACAACCAATTCAGACTATGTCTTGGGAGTGTCTGACTGCGTATTAACAAACTATAATTATGTTTGCTGTGGGTCTAACTTAGTCCTTAAGTACGCCCTGCTGTCTTCCCCGGGCATGTCTGGTCATGTATACTAGCCCCACGCACAGTATTTAACCCGCCCTGATACTGCCATGTTTTGTTTTCTACCGGGTACTTTTGCGGCCCCCTCCTTTCCGTTCCTTTTTTTCCCTTCTCCCCCCCCTTCCCTCCGCCTCTTGAAGAATTCTTGGATACCGCATTTGTATAAATTTACGGGGAGTCACGGTAGGAAGAATTTTTGGGTACCTGCTTTTGTCACCAAGTTTTTTTTTTTTCCTACGCTTATTTTGCCCTACTTCGTCACTTTACATAATCCCCCTTTCTTGACGATGGTGTGTCTGCACCTAACCAAGCTATCCCACATAATTTATAAATATAAACCCACACCTATATCTTGGTCTGTGAATCATTTTGGGTTTCACTTGTATATCCTTTGGTATTTTCCCACCCCACACTCGGTATGTTTTATGCCCATTAAATGTATTTTTACAAGTGTTGGCTAAGTGTCGTATTTTTTTTTTGTGGGTCACCTTTTTTGTCTCGCTTTTTTTTTGCTCAGTGGTACATCATGTTTAATTTAATAGCATTAGAGCAGCGGCTTAGTTCTGTAATCACGCACTTTGCTGTAATAATGCAGGAAACCACTCGTTATAAATCTCCTAACTGTGATATTTTCATAAATAGAATTTGCGTTTTTTTCATCTGAAACGTGCAGCAATTTATTTTCCAAATTCACTCATATAATGCAGAAACACTCAAACAAGCAAAACACGCGCAACGCCTGCACATATTTGTACTGATGCAGAATAAGAGGACAGTAGTACAGCAACACATTCACATCATACATAATTGGCTGCTAGATTGACTTTCGCCAGAAAGTCGTGTATGCCTATGGTTGAAAATAAATGATGTTTATAGTTAATGCCCCTATGAATGGTTTTATTTTACGATTTCGTTTTAATCCAAATGATGGGTGTGCTAAGTGAGTGAACATCAAAGATCACGCAACAGAATTGCTTGCGCTCTCTCCTCTCTCTCTCTCTCTCTCTCTCTCTCTCTCTTCTCTCTCTCTCTCTCCTCTTCTCTCTCTCTCTCTCCCTACCGTTAAGTGACTTGTGCATTGTTTTACTTACTTGTTTTTGACATATCCGACCGAACTACAAACTTTCCAGTGATGTCTGTGAGAAAGATATATTCACTCGACAAGCTCGCGCATCTGCGCCGCCGTGCGCTCAATCCACTCAGCTCGCTCTGCTTATCAGCTCACGCACATCAGCTATACAGGCGTTAATACTGAATATTTAACATTATATTCATTGTTCTTTGCTACCTATCATAACTTCGTAGTAGGACATCCCTTTGAACTCCATTCTGTGTTGTGTTGCGTGTTTCTTTGTCTGAATATGGGCACTTATCACACACATGCTGGTGGATCGGCGTTGTTTGGTATCGGGGCATTTTAACGAGTACGAGTACAGGAGACCAGTATCGGTATCGGTGCATCCCTTACATTGGTATCATGTTTTAGCACGCTGCTGGCATGTTTTAACATTTTGCTAGCATGATGTAATATTTAGCTAACATATGGCTTGTGTTTTGTACGATTTGAACATTCTTTTTTGTTAGATGTTTCGCTGTTTTAACATGTTTATTATGTTTCCGCGCATGGTTTTTGACACTCATAGCGCAGTTTTATACATTATGTCTATCTCATGACCCTGGAAACATTGCTGCTATCGCGTCTTTGAACACGGGTTTTACTAGCATGTTTGCTGTCATGATTTAGCACATATGCTAATATTTTGCTAACATTCGTTTAGCACATTACTAGCACGTCCTACGCTAGTTGCTAAAATGTATTTTTTTCAGAGCTTTGATCATCAGATTTGCAAAAAATCGTAAATCCGATCAGTTATAAAAGCCTGAAGGTCTTACCAAAGTTTAGTGATCACATCTTGAATGCTCTATGCCATTTATTATTACTGTTTTTTTTGTTGTTTTTTTTACAAATATTGGTCTCAGAAGAAGCAGCATCAGTTACAACAGTAGATCACTATATACTGCTGTTCAAAAGTTTGAGAACAGTAAGATTTTTTATGTTTTTAAAAAAAGTATCTCATGCTCACCAAGGCTGCATTTATTTGACCAAAAATACAGGAAAAACAGTAATATTGTAAAATATTATTAAAATTTAAACAATGGTTTTCTATTTTAATATACTTTAAAATAGAATTTCTGTGATCCAAAGCTGATTTTTCATCATCATTACTCCAGTCTTCAGTGTCACATGATCCTTCAGAAATCATTCCAATATGGTGATTTATTATCAATATGGGAAACAAGTGTTTAAATTTTTTTCAGGATTATTTGATGAATAAAGTTAAAAAAGAACAGCATTTAAAATAGATATCTTTTGAAACATTATAAGCTTTATTATCCTTTTAGCCATTAATCCTGCGGAATAAAAGCATCATTTGCTTTCGAAAAAGGAAAAAAGAAAATTACAAACTTTGAAACGGTAGTGTATAAATAAACGCTTTTTTTAAACTTTCTATTCATTAAAGAATCCTGAAAAAAAGTATCACAGGTTCCAATAAAATATTAAACCGCACAACTGTTTAAATATTGATAATAAATCAGCATATTATAATGAGTTTTAATATAATAAATAATTAAAAATAATTACCCTTTCACAATATTACTGTTTTGTTTCTGTATTTATGCACAAATAAATGCAGCCATGATGAGCAGAAGAGACTTCTTTAAAAAACATTACAAATCTTACTGATCCCAAACCTTTGAATGGCAGTGTATGTAAAGTCAACATAAGTAAGACAAAGCAAAGACAGAAAAAGTAGATTCTTCATTTTTTTCTTGAAGGAAAAGAGCCTGAACAGAGTAAGCGTCAATTACAAATAAACTTCACGAGCAAACAAAAGCCTCTAATCTGTGCACACTTCCATTAAAAGATGTGCCGATGTGCTCTTATCAGTGTGTTATCCTCTTCTTTCAGCTCTTCTCATTTCTTCCATCTTTTATAACAAAAGGAGAGGTTAACTGGGAGATGAATGCAAATTGTGGCATGGGTGTGGACAGAGTCAGAATGGTGGACAGGATCTGTCTCCTATGAGTCCGCACTGGACAGCCACTTAACAAAGGGTTGGGTGTTTGCCCACGCTGGCCTTATTGTTCTTGGGCACTCCAGAGAGAAGGGTTCTAAATTAAGTGTATCATCCCAACACTGGCCCGCCTCTGGCCCTGTCACTGTGAGTGACTGTGTACATGTGCGTGTACGAGAAAAGTGGGGCCACGTGAGTGACATGGCGTGAAAGCTGGAGGTCTTATATCGCTGTGGCCATCTGATCTGGCCGGTGCAGGCAGTGAGAGAACACTCCTCCCCAAAATACATTTATCATTTAACGACAGGCAGCTCTGGCAGACATTCTCTCACGCTGACAAACACACCTGAATTAGGCTAGAAATGAGAATATATCCTTAAATACACATAAGTGTAGAATTATCCGTGTTCTCTAGCACAGGTGTACTTATACGGGTTACAGAGGTACTTGGAAAGATTTTACTTTAAAAACGGCTACAAAACAGAAATTACAACCTAAAAAAAATTACAAAAAATATTTAATTTATAAAAAATATATATATTCCTCTACTATAAAATACATTCTTAAGTGTAATAAGAAATATTTTATGTCTATTTTGTACAGAGAATAAATTGAGTGGAAAACTATTGTGAACGCATTGTATCATGCAGATTATAATCTCTAGTTTTTTGTTTGATAAATATTTGTATGAAAATAAAGGACGTTTAGGAAAGAGTTATCTTCTTCAAATCTATGTCTTCATATAACTACACACCTGGCCATGTTAACTAATGCTCAGGAGACCAAATTTGATGAACAGACAGTAAAGACTGTAATGTGAGGTTCATCGTGGCTCTCAGTTTTAACAATAACACGTCAAGGTCATCAAGGAGCTTAATGAGTGGTTTAAACACTCCCCTGAAAGCTTAAACCAATCAAAGGATGGATACTGGCAACCAATGGATACTGGCAACAAGAGATTAGCCAAATCTAAACAGAGAGCCCTGATTGATGTTTGTGTATTTGGTTAAATTATTTTCAAGCTAAAATTATAAAGGGAAAGGAAAAGAAAAAACAAAAAAAAAATCTAATTTGCGGGAGGTTAGTGTGCATGACAAGAATGCCATCTTGGCCAAAATGGCTCGGAGCAGCGACAACCTTTCCCTGGGAAATGATATTTTTCCAATCCCACAGAAGGCGGATCATGTCACACTCGTTAAAGGCTTGATAGCAGGTCTTTAATATTCACCGTCTTAATTAGGGCTGCAGTTAATTTCATTAAATTCTTTCGGTGCTAAATGAAGCAGATTATGAGACATCTTTTATTGCGAAGCGTGAAATTACAGCCTGCCCGCTGCCAATGGCAGGGCCAAGCTAATGAATTACAGGGTAAATAACACCCGAATTAACCATCCAATTTAACTCCTTACAAAGCACCCCTGCTCTGAGGGGGCAGAACTTCGTCAAACGTGCACAGCTCAGTGCTCATCTACGCACCAGAACATGCAATTATAGCCATGATACTAATTTCCCTTTATGATGAGGAGAGACGTTTCAGTGCCATTGTATTTCTTAAACGGAAATTTAAAAAAAAGAGCAATGCACAGTAAAACATAATGTGTGAAAAGTTTTACTCTGCACCACTAAACAAATATTCAAAATGTTTAATCTTGAGCATTGAGAACACATTGGCTAGGATGAGAAGTGGATAGAATAGAATAAATCAGGCACTGGCAGAAAACAACTGTGATGGAAATCAAAGACAACAATAGTAACTAACTAACAAACTAAATAGTTACAATAATAGTAAATATTCAAACCAAACGATTTTCAACATGAAACAGTAATCAGTGATTCCTGGATAAATGACCATTTTGTTCTTTCTAGAGAATAAAAAACATACAGTACAACCAGTGTAGTCTGCTTCCCGAATGAACCAACCAATTCCTAACTGACTCTTATGAGCAGATTCTTTTAAATGAATCAAAAACATACTGAATGACCACTGTTGTCCGATTCCTGCACAAATGACTTTTATGATCCAGTTCTTTTCACTGAATCAAACAATACACTATGCTTAGTGTACCTAGTTTGCGAGGCTTAAAGGTGGGGTAAGCGATTTTTCAAAAACGCTTTAGAAAACTTATTCGGGCCAACTAGCAAAACAAACTTGTCAATCAGCAGTAAGGGGCGTGTCTACTCATGATGTGGAGAAGAGAGTTCAGTGCACAGGACGGACATTAGCGAGCCGAGCGACAGAAAGATAGAGATGGTGGATTAAAAAAACAAAAGAGGAAAACGTCTGTGGAACAAAAGAAAGCTTATGGCAATAAGGCAAGAAGTAGGACCCGTGTAAATATCGGATCAGCTTTCCAGCGCTGGAGAGAACTCAAGGAGCGGAAGGCCTGCGATCGGACAACGAGCTTGCTTTGTTTCTTCTCGATAGGTGAGTAACACCGTGTCTGCGCCGCAACGGTTAAATTCTGTCTAGTACACTGGACGCGACAAAGCGACCGTTGAAAATCATTTGAAATTTGTGTCAATACATCATGAACAGAACGCAGCAGCAGTTTTCTGTCGGGGATTTGTCGTGTCGTGACTTGCCGCATCCAGTGTAGACCATAGATAAGTATATATATCTATGGTGTAGACAGCATCACTGATTATAATGAGTTCCATAGTATTTTGTCGCGCCGCGCCACTCGCATCCGGTGTAGACACGGTGTAACATTGGTTTTGCTTTGTTTCACAGAACTAATCGTTGCCTGGGTTGCGTGTATGTGTGGGGCGGAACTAACAAAATAGGGGCGAGACCCTTTTGGGGTAGGGGCGTTTTTGTTTTGGTGATTTCAAATGTCAACATTTGCTACCAGAAATCGCTTACCCCTCTTTAACTCATCAAGATACGGAATGGTGATGCAGGAAAGATAGTATTAGGGTTGGTCAGATAGACTTTTTATAAAATAAAATAAATAAATGGTTAAACACTTTTACAATAAGGTGCCATTACGTTAATGTTAGTTAATGTTATAACTAAACATGAAAAAAACAATGAATAATAAACCTTAGACAGTATTTATTCATCTGATTGAACGTTAGTTAATGAAAAATACAGTGCTCATTGCTGTGATGTTAATTCAACATAGTGCAGAACTAATGTTAACAAGTACAACTTTAATAATGCATTAGTAAATGTTTAATTTAACATTAACTAAGATTAATAAATGTTGTAAAGTGTTGTTCATTCTTAGTTCACGTTAACTAAAGTAGTTAACTAACTATGTAACTAATGATCCTTATGTCAGTGTTACAATAAAATAAGTTAAATGTGTTACCAAGTTTATTGTTATGTATGATGTCTTATTTAAAGCCAATATTTTATGATCACTATATATATATAGTATATATATAGATATTTGAATCATTATTCAAAACTGAAATGGTAAAAAAAAATAAAAAAATACAACAATAACCAGAATATAAATTATCATTATTTTTTTTATGACTGCACTAAAATGTAATACCACAAACCAGTTGGTACAGCACTGACATGAAGATGGCTCTTCTGCAGACATTAGTCTCACTGCATCCATCTAGAGGCCCACTTCTGAAATTAATTTGTATTAAAGCTTGTGTTAAAATGCCTTTCCATACAGTTAACAAAGATGTGTGCTTGTGCAGTAATCGGCTAATTAAGAACGCGGAACAGATGTCGGCAGACTCCAGGCTGCACAGGGTCAGTAAACAAAGCTGGTGATCATTAGAGTAACATTAGTTTCTGAACAAAGCCATAAACAACTCTATCAAACTAAACCATGTTTTACAGACAATCCAAAGAGCTTGCCAAGTTTCAACAGAGTTTCAGCATAATAATCACTGTTCAGTGTGACCTCTGACAAATTTAAATGAGCCATTTAAAAAAACACTAACAGCCATTAAAATGACCACCAGTAAAAACAAACAAAATAATATAGTCATAATATACTATAGATGTCAAAAACAACCGGGATCGCTGCAGTGATTGGACAAACAGTCATATTAAGAACAAGGCAGAAGGTCAAAGGAGGCTGTGATTGGCAGAGGCGAGAGTTGTCATGGCAAATTCAGGTGACACATCTGACCTCCCTACACCCACTCAGAGAGGGCGGTTTGAAGCCCTCCACAGGGAGATGGCAGTGAAAATGCTCCTCTTTAGCCATCTAATTGCTGGAGAGTGTGAGCCCACCCCAGCCTCATTACTGTCCACCGAGCCGTCTGCGTGTTTTAATGAGGAGCATGTTCTAATGAAGGCATTTTTACAAAGGTTCTATTGTAGCTGAGAGCCATGTTGAGAGCGTAACCTTCAGCTCAGGAGTCAGGACAATAACCTTCGTAATGAGATCACAGCGAATGGCAAATAAACTGCGACAAGGACTAGAAAAAAAATAAAACTAGCATGCGCACATACACAGTAAAAAAAAAAACACAACTGAATTAGTTAACGCCTGTTTTATGTCTTTCTTTTTGTGAATTTATGGGATTAAGAGGAAAAATTAGGTGTCAAAGTAACTGCCACAGAAATCAACCAAGTCTTCAGTTTGGGGGGGGGGGTGGGGGTTCTCCTCCAGTGTTTTATTTTTTATTCGTTGTTCTTCACTCTTAAAAAAAAGTTCTTTATTGGCATCTATGGTTCTATGAAGAAACTTTAACATTTCCAATACACAAAAGGTTCTTTATATTGCAAAAAAAAGTTTATTTAAGATTATTTAAATGTTAATCTTCACATTTAAGGCCCCGATATACCCCAGTACTATTCGAAAAACCAGAGCAGCGGTATACTGTTAGCGAACATCCCTACACCACTAACACTGCTGGGAGCCACATTTAGATGCTCATGTAAATATGTGCTGCGCACTTTATGATAACCTGCGAAAACATACGATTTTTAGAAAAAACAAAGCATGAAGATCTACCCCTAACCCCACCCCTAAACATAACCATCCCCGTGGAAAAAACAGATTGTATGAATGCGTACAAATACGCTTGTACGAATTCTTAAGAATTAGCCACCAATTAAACAAAATGTAAAATAGTTACGAATTGCCATGAGATTGTGTTGGTTTTTACTTGGTTGTCTAAGCTCAACAGACTAAACAGAAGAAATGAACCAGAGAACATTTTCACATCAAAGAAGGTGGGGTCCCAGAGCACACCTACATGATATGTAATTGCCATGGAAAAATAGTAGTTTGAAAATAGTAGCTTCAGCCTAAGCAAACTTTTCTGGAAAGTTCACTTTGGTATGCTGTTTCGAACTCCTGAAACCAATTCCAAACTACCTTTGTTTTTGCATGATTTTGTTGTAATTCATGACAGACCAATTTGTTTCTTTAAGAACTGTACACTGAAAGGTTCTTTGGGGAACCCAAAATGATTATTCTATGGCATCATTACGGAAACCCCCTTTTGGAAACTTTATTTGTTAAGAGTGTTTAGTGGAACAGAAAATCCAAAGCATCAAGAGCAATCGATTTGGTTCAGGAATCATCCGTGTGTGAGTAACTCACTAACAATTACGGCCATACCTTCAAGGAACAGCTGAGCGATAAATCTAATACACTCAGACATCTGCCAAAGAGATTACAAGTTAACATTCCTCATCAACAGTCGAGCTGGCAATGACGTGCAGATGAGAGCCAGTGCGCGAGAGTTCAAGCCAGCCATTAATGCCGTGCCATGAGTGAGGGATTTCTGGCGAAATCTGTAAAATCCACTTTCCTGGACCAAAAGAGGCCAGTGAAGAGGTGTTAATGTGAGGCAGGTAGACTCGGAAGTGTCGATTAGATGCTAATTGGAGAGCAGGTCTAACACCCAGCAGCCTGCTGTGGCCAGTGAGAGGCAAGGAGGCAGATCGAGAGAGACGCGAGCCCGTAAGAGGAAAGACCACAGGGAATTATCAAATCAATTAACATCCAATTCCTAAACGAAGCTCTGCCCTGTGCCTCTGACCGCAAACTGCTCGGCTGCATTATCATCTGTGAGGGGACGTGCCCAGGCCACTTTCATACTGTTGGTGAAACACTCATCGCCTGAACGTGGCGCCCAATTAGATGGGAAATGCCACTGCAGCAGACACAGTCACTGATCTGATCGAGGGATTCTGGTCAGTAGCTCCATGGCTCCTTGTCTCTCCATGCATCTGTTTCTGAGGAGGATGGGGAGTTTCTGAGATGTCATGGATCAAATGGACATTATAAAGTAAACTAAGTTTGATTAAAGGACCGATGGGCAGGCCCACACAGAATGGGCATCCAGAGAAGTCTGCAGAATCCAAACACGCATCATTCACAAACTTCTACAACATCTAGGAATGCACAATTAATAAAAGTTTTGAAATTGTGATATGGCTTGATAACATTTTTGAAATAGTAATTTATCTGACAGAAATAGTGTGTGTGGTGTGGGTGTGTGTGTGTGTGTGTGTGTAGATACAGTGGGGTCGGAATCAGTATTCATACCCCTTTAAATTTTTCACTCTTTGTTATAGTGCAGCCATTTGCTAAAATAATTTAAATTAATTTTTTTTCCTCATTAATGTACACAACGCACCCCATATTGACAGAAAACACAGAATTGTTGACATTTTTGTATATTTATTAAAAAAGAAAAACTGAAATTCACATGGTCCTAAGTATTCAGACCCTTTGTTCAGTATTTAGTAGAAGCACCCTTTTTATCTAATACAGCCATGAGTCTTTTTGGGAAAGATGCAACAAGTTTTTCACAGCTGGATTTGGGGATCCTCTGCCATCTGTATGCCCATTGGTCGTCGCTGCGGCCGTGGCATTGCGGCCGCTGTCACCCCTGTCGGCAGTTTCTTCTTCTTTTGCCGGGTTTTGATGGTAAAATCGAGTTGGTGGACGCCATTTTGAGGTCTCGAGCCAGAGCCGGTGCTCATTGGGCTTTTAAGTCGTGGCTCTGTCTGGTCCATTCAAGTAACATTCACGTAGTTCTGTGGGAAGCCACCGCCTTCGTTCTCTTTACACTTGGTTAAGCTGTTAGTGGCCTAGGGTGAATATGGGCTTGTTGGAAGTAAACCTTGGGCCGCGGCCCAGTGCTGAGGTCCTTACACTCTGAAGAAGAGGTTGCCGTTCCGGATGTAGATACGCCTTCTGTACTCCTTGTCTTTTGCGCAATGCTCTTTCCATCGTTGCAACCAGTAGTACCTGTCCCCTGCTGCTGAAAAACATCCCCACAGCATGATGCTGCCACCTCCGTGCTTCACTGTTGGGACTGTATTGGACAGGTGATGAGCCGTGCCCGGTTTTCTCCACACATACCGCTTAGAATTAAGACCAAAAATTTCTATCTTAGAATCTCAAAAAGATAATCTTATTTCTCACCATCTTGTAGTCCTTCAGGTGTTTTTTAGCAAACGCCTTCTACTCACTGAGGATGAGTGCTTCCTCCCTCTCCTCCCCGCCTATGACCATACTCTGGCCAATTCCGATAGCTCCAACGGGCCTTGAGGGGGCTGCAGTGTGGTTGACTGGTTCTACCCTTATCAGTCCCATGCTCCCGGATCACTAGCATTCTTCTGGAGCTGCTGCCATCCGGCACCAGTGAGGTCTTTATAGGGCCAGTGATCTTCTTTTCCTCTCTCACCAATGCTCTTCTCCCCCTATAGCTCAGTTTGGTCGGACGGCCAGCTCTAGTAAGGGTTCTTGTCGTCCCAAACGTCTTCCATTTAAGATTATGGAGGCCACTGTGCTCTTAGTAACCTTAAGTGCAGCAGAATTTTTTTTTTTGTAACCTTGGCCAGATCTGTGCCTTTTTCCACAATTCTGTCTCTGAGCTCTTCATGCAGTTCCTTTGACCTCATGATTATCACTTGCTCTGACATGCACTGTGAGCTGTAAAATCTTATATAGACAGGTGTGTGGCTTTCTCCTAGTCAAGTCCAATCAGTATAATCAAACACAGTTGGATTCAAATGAAGGTGTAGAACCATCTCAGGTATGATCAGAAGAAATGGACAGCACCGAGTTAAATATATGAGTGTCACAGAAAAGGGTCTGAAAACTTAGGACCATGTGATATTTCAGTAATCCTTTTTTAATAAATCTGCAAAAATGTCAACAATTATGCGTGCCTGTTTTTCTTTTTTCTGTCAATATGGGGTGCTGTGTGTACATTTATGAGGAAAAAAAAATTAACTTAAATTATTTTTAGCAAATGGCTGCAATATAATAAAGTGTGAAAAATTTAAGGGGTCTGAATACTTTCCATACCCACTATATATATATATATATATAAATATACACACACACACACACACACATTTATTACATCTATTTTTATCATTAGCATTATATATATATACACACATATATATAATAGCATCTCGTCAAAGCCCAACATACGATACATTACGATACATATGAAGCAGCTACCGATCTGGTACGATACGATTCATCCCTATTATGATGCAGTGCGATCCGATGCAATATGATGCAATGGAGAAATTATGATCACTTTTAATGCCTCGAGGCTTGTTTCATAAAACAAGTTAACCAAATAAACCAGGCTTATTTCAGTTAGTCTGCTCAATTGTCAAAATAATTGGTTTCCATTTTTTTGGGGTCAAAGCAATTTAACAGTATCGGCCTAGAATCACGCTATAGTCCCTGTGGCAACTTACGCTGGGGAAACTAACCTGAGTCGTGAAAGCAGGCTAACTGTGCTAATGTTCCAGCTCCTCACTGACCAAGGTGCGGGGGGGGGAACACAGATATCCCACTGTCTACATACTATTATTTATACATTTGTTTTTTGGTGGGTTCTAGCCATGCAGCGCTTTCTCTCTGGTCGTATTACAGCCTGTACAGTATTTAGTATTTTCGAAACATGCAATCTAAAATGCTCTTTAAAGCATTAAAATAACTAAATTAACAGTTAAATCACTGAAACGACCTAATCAAGAAAATGACTTAGTTGAATTAAATGAATTCGTGCGCTGCCTATTCGATTGAGCTCCGATTCTGGTTTAGCGTCATGCGCGCCAGACAGCGCAGTCGTTGCTCTCGGCGGTCCTCGCCCACGGGGGGGAGGATCCTGACAAAGCAAATGGAATAGGTTATGTCACCTTTCTAACATTTACAGATTAAAAATATACTTGTGACATGTCAGTTATGCACCGAGTAAAACACAACGTCTCAAATGCATTAAGCAGCACAGATATATTCGCTGTTTGCCAAGGTGGATCGATTTGAACCATGATCGACATTAAGGTCTGCTTAAGAATAAGCGTGCACAAATTAGTGAGATTGTGTGAATTTAATTTGTCGTTAATGGAACCGCTTTAGCCACGATTTATTTGTTAGGTTATTTCAAGTAAGGTTTTGGACTTTAATCCCCGCTTTTCCTCAGGTCTCCGTAGTTGTCACAGACCTGGTGTGTGGAGGCAGGCAGGATGACGAGGGAACGACAGGATTCCAAATAAGGATATTTAAATGTTGCGACAACAGGCAGAACGGAACCACACTCGGGTACAGTCACTAATAACCGACAACATTAGAATACCAAGAGACACCTAACTTAGAGTGAACAGATAGACGAGGTCACAGACAGGTGCCCACAATGAGGGGTAAATGAACTACTGATTAGGACGCTAAACCAACACAAGTGGAAGAAACCACACAAACAGTCCCACATGGGCGTTACAGTTACCAATCCCCCCTCCCGGAATGTGTCAGTCCTCGTATAAACAGCGGGAGGGCGATGGACTATGAGGAGAAGCAAGGCAGTGATGTGAGATGGTGACCTGGGAAGGCAACTGGGCTGTGCGGCAGGAGTCAGAGGGATGTAGAGGTTTCGTGCGGAGGACTACCTGCGGCTCTAGGAGTGATGGACGTCTAACGATTCCATGTAGGTGATCGATGGAACGCAGGAGCCCGGGAGACGAGACAGGATGGGAACCGAGCAGGAGGCGCCAGGTGGGACCGCTGGCCCCGCTTAATGCGCCCCATGTTGGCAGCCGACGGATGGAGGATCCCTGGAGGAGGAATAGCCACTGACTCCAGGGTGCCGACCAACGGCGCGTGAGCACGTGGGGAGGAGGAGGCCAGAGGCGCAGACGGGGAGAGCCAAATAGCCAGGGTGGATGCAGAGTTGTATCCGGGGTGGCCAGTGTGGAGAGCCGAGGGCTCTGTCTCCCATGCGTAAGCTTGATGCCCGAAGATCCTCGGGCGGAGACCGAGGGGGAGCGACTTGAGTCAAGTGTGAGCTGACTGGAGGAAGAGCCCCAACGACCGGTAGTACAGAGCGACGAGGTTTCAACAGAGAAGAGGAGTCCATAGGGCTATGTCTTGGTCGACGCCCGATCAAGGCGGAGCCGGAGGTACGAGGGAGGCAGCGTTTGTAGCTGATGTGGATCATGGTGACGGGGAGGCGAGGGAGCGAGAGCCGAGTTGGAGCCACGGTCTACTGACCGAGGCAGAGTCCGGTCCCGTCAGATCTGGATGCGGAGGCGAGAAACTCCTACCATGGTGACTCGTGAGGAGCCGGAGCGGGTGGTATGGCGGGACATCTTTGAGAAGCTGTGCCTTGAGAGAGCTGCTTTGTCCTGAGTCCCTTCCGTGTGCTGTGACTCGGGGATCATGAGCCCTTCCTGGGCTAAACGAAACATCAGGAGACTTTCCTGGGCTAAACGAAACATCAGGAGACTTTCCTGGGCTAAACGAAACATCAGGAGACTTTCCTGGGCTAAACGAAACATCAGGAGACTTTCCTGGGCTAAACGAAACATCAGGATTCCTTCCTGGGCTGGACTGGGGATCAGAAGCCCTTCCCGGGCTGGACTGGGGATCAAGAGCCCTTCCCGGGCTAAACGAAACATCAGGAACCCTTCCTGGGCTGGACTGGGGATCAGGAGCCCTTCCCGGGCTGAATTGGGGATCTGGAGCCCTTCCTGGGCTGGACTGGGGGTCAGGAGCCCTTCCTGGGCTAAACGAACCATCAGGAGTCTTTCCTGGGCTGGACTGGGGATCAGGATCCCTTCCTGGGCTGGACTGGGGATCAGGAGCCCTTCCTGGCGGGACTGGGATCAGGAGCCCCTTCCTGGGCTAAACGACACTCAGGATTCTTTCCTGTGCTGGACGGTGATCAGGAGCCTTCTGGGCTTGACTGTGGGATCATGAGCCCTTCCGTGTCTGGACTGGGGATCAGGATCCCTCCTTGTTAAACCAAAACGGAAACATCAGGAGTCTTTCCTGGCTGGACTGGTATCATTACCCTTCCTGGCGGCATGAAGCGGTCAAGGGTCCGGGGCAGGCTACGTGCCCCGCTTCCTGGGGTAAGGACGTAAACGAAAGACACAAGGGGCATATTCCTTCCGAGGCCTGGGCTGGACTTGCGGATCATGAGCCAGACCTTGGCCGCTGTCCTGGACTGGGGATCAGGAGATCTCTCCTCCTCGTTTTGGCACTGACCGCCCTCCGCCAGATTCTGTGGCTCAACGGCTGAAGTGAGGCCCGCTAGGGCGGACGGGCACGTGCAATAAACAGGAATCAGAATGTGCTTGGCTTGCGCGTCCGTCCTCGTGGATCGCAGGGGCGGATAACCCTGAGCTCGTCTTATCCGTTCAAACAGAAAGATGGGCGACTCAGGCTTATGCCTCCGTACCCCAAGGCAGTGGGGAGATGGTGGGCTGGGCTCAGGGTTCTGAGCGGGGCTGGTGTCGTCCTCAGCGATGCCCACAGTTAGCTGGGACTTTCAGGACACCAGCACCCACTCGACGAAGGCGGCAAAGCTCTCTCAAGGACCATCCCCAGACAACTGTGCTCATGTGGTGCCGTTTAGTCCGACTTGATAGAAGCCACAAAGGCAGTTGTCCGGGTAGTGAGGTGAATTGGGCCGGGACAAAAAGTCCAGTAGTGGGGGTCCTCAAGAGTAGTCGTCTATCCCCCCTACTCCAGCTGGAGATTTGGAAGCGGGGTAAATCCTTATACAAAAACAAAATCAAAACTTACAAAAACCGGCAAACAATGAGGGAAAGCGCCACCCTATACTGTTAACTTTTGGGCGGGTCGGTTATCTCTGTCCCGTGTCCCGGCGTGTGGAGGCATGCAGGTGAAACGAGGTGCCGACAAGAATCCAAAGAAGAAGTTTATTGTATCGTCTACAAGGCAGAAGACAGAACCCACACTCGTGGTACCATTCACATAACCGACAACACTAGAATACAAGACGACAGGAACGTATAGGGCATATAACGGTGGCAGACAGGTGCACCACAATGTAGTGTAGTTAACTAAGGGAATTAGACGGGTAAACCCACACAAGGGGAAGAAACCCAACAACAGTCCCACAGGTGCGTTACAGTATGTTGGAATGCGTCAGTAGTTCACGCACGCAGCAGCAGTGATGAGAGAGCGCGCTTGAGAAACAATTTAGAGAAATCAATCTACATATAAAATATCGGTGACAGATTATTGGTCACTTTCTAAATAATAAAAGTATAGCGCATCCACTAGTGATTTTACATATAAATAAATCGATTTTCACCGATGCAAATATGTTAGAAATGATGCATTGCGATACAAATGTCAACTTGTATCTGATGCACACTTTTTAAACCGATGCATTGCACCGTTAACTTTTTATGCCGACACACCGAGCGAATCGGGGAATCTTCCCATCCCTAGATATAATATATATATATAATACAACGTATATAGATATATAATTAATATTATATTACAGTGGGGAAAAAAAGTATTGAGTCCGCCACCAATTGTGCAAGTTCTCCCACTTAAAAGATGAGAGAGGCCTGTAATTTCATCATAGGTATACCTCAACTATGAGAGACAAAATGAGGGAAAAAAATACAGAAAATCACATTGTAGGGTTTTTAAATAATTTATTTGCAAATTATTGTGGAAAATATGTATTTGGTCAATAACAAAATTTAATTTCAATACTTTGTTATATACCCTTTGTTTGCAATGACAGAGGTCAAATGTTTTCTTTAAGTCTTCACAAGGTTTTCACACACTACACTGTTGCTGGTATTTTGGCCCCTTCCTCCATGCAGATCTCCTCTAGAGAAGCAATGTTTTGGGGCTGTCGCTGGGCAAACACGGATTTTCAACTCCCTCCAAATTTTTTCTATGGGGTTGAGATCTGAAGACTGGCTAGGCCACTCCAGGACCTTGAAATGCTTCTTACGAAGCCACTCCTCGTTGCCCGGGCGGTGTGTTTGGGATCATTGTCATGCTGAAAGACCCAGCCATGTTTTATCTTCAATGCCCTTGCTGATGGAAGTAGGTTTTCACTCAAAATCTCACGATACATGGCCCCATTTATTCTTTCGTTTACACGGATCAGTCGTCCTGGTCCCTTTGCAGAAAAACAGGCCCAAAGCATGATATTTCCACCCCCATGATTCACAGTAGGTATGATGTTCTTTGGATACAACTCAGCATTCCTTCTCCTCCAAACACTACAAGTTGAGTTTTTACCAAAAACTTCTATTTTGGTTTCATCTGACCATATGACATTATCCCAATCCTCTTCTGGATCATCCAAATGCTCTCTAGCAACTTCAGACGTGCCCTGGACATGTACTGGCCTTAAGCAGGGGGACAACGTCTGGCACTGCAGGATTTGAGTCCGTTTCGGCGCAGTGTGTTACTGATGGTAGCGTTTGTTACTTTGGTCCCAGCTCTCTGCAGGTCCTTCACTAGGTCCCCCCGTGTGGTTCTGGATTTTTGCTCACAGTTCTTGTGATCATTTTGACCCGACGGGGTGAGATCTTGCGTGGAGCCCCAGATCGAGTTAGATTATCAGTGGTCTTGTATGTCTTTTATTTTCTAATAATTGCTCCCACAGTTTATTTCTTCACACCAAGCTGCTTACCTTGCAGATTCAGTCTTCCCATCCTGGTGCAGGTCTACAATTTTGTTTACAGGTCTACAACCTTGGACAGCTCTTTGGTCTTGGCCATGGTAGAGTTTGGAGTGTGACTGTTTGAGGTAGTGGACAGGTGTCTTTTATACTGATAACGAGTTCAAACATATGCCATTAATACAGGTAACGAGTGGGGGACAGAGGAGCCTCTTAAAGAAGTTTTTACAGGTCTGTGAGAGCCAGAAATCTTCTTGTTTGTAGGTGACCAAATACTTATTGTTACGAGGATTTACCAAGTAGTCTTAAAATCCTACAATGTGATTTTCTGGATTTTTTTCTCCTTTTGTCTCTCATAGTTGTGAGGTAATCCTATGATGAAAATTACAGGCCTCTCTCATCTTTTTTAGTGGGAGAACTTGCACAATTGGTGGCTGACTAAATACTTTTTTGCCCCACTGTATACATATATATATATATATATATATATACAATTTAATATTCATCTTGATTGGGTTCCAAAAAATTGTAATTTAAAAGAAGGCTAAGACAAGTTCCAAGATCAATATAAAGTAAACTAAAAAGAGATTTGAGTCCACATTAAAGTACAGGTACAACGTGACTGCATGAGTTTTTTTTATTTTGCCTGGATATCGAAGCAGTAAATGGTCATCATATCGCAGTTCAAATCCCAGTTGCAGATATGAAAAAAATAACTGCAATATGATTCCCCCCCCCGCCCAAAATGGGCAGTCTTATTTAAATTTGTTACTTTACCAATTTTCTCCCCAAAGAGTCAGCAAAAAAACTACAAAAAAGTATGTGTGGGCCAGCCAATGGCATACAATAAGGACCAGCATGAATCTAAAGCACTAGCGAGTGAGCGAGAGGACAGCAGGGAGAACTGAAACACTGTGGACTGCAGAGACTGGTGAGCTTTGATTGCGCTGGTTGATTGATCTTCTCATGAGATGAGGGACACGGGCACTGATGGGGCTTCTGATCAGCACACGAGTGTGTGCATAAGTGTGTGTGCATACAAGTAAGCGTGGGGCAGGTTCTGTCTGACACCAAGGAAATTAATCCCTCATTAATGTACCTGCAGTGTCAAGAGGCTGAGAGATGCTTCAGAGATATGGCTATGCGCCAGGCCCCCCCGTGCGGCACACTCTCTATCCACTAATGTCTCACTATATCGAAAGCTCTCTAACATACATATAAAACTAGCACACACAATGAGAACTCTCTATTATAATTAAGTACATATTACAAATTCAAATCACAATCATGCCTCGTGTCTATCTGAATGAAGTCATAGAACACGGTTGTTCTCTCTTGAGAACACGCGTTATCGTCTTGATCGCTCTTGGCATCGAACATACAAATTAGCGCAGCAAAAGCCCAGTCGGAAGAGAGTCAGATCATAGTTAAAACTGCATGCTGCTCTCTCCTCCACACAGCTGCCTGCCACGGCTCAGCCTTCCCATCTGCCACTAGTGCGGTGCCCTGCTCTCAGCACCGCTGTAGCCGGGCCAGCCTCATTTCTTCTTCATTAACTGCCACTGATTTTAACAGGATTCATGCAAATAGAGCCGCAGGAGGTGAGAGATCACTGCTGGCAGCATTAGCAATCGCTTGTGTGCCCCGAAAAAGACGTACTCAAAGCCCTTTTTTGTTTTTGGTTTCTTTTTTTCTGAGGGCCATTCAGACAGTGGCATCTTGGTAAAGTCCTTTGTTGTAACTTCCAACCCCCCCCTCTCTTTTGGGCAGCTATATTTTCCATGTGGGGAACAATAGGCATACATCTGCTTGAAAAGGCCAAAATCTCCAAAAGAGCTGTCAAGATTGTTTCTACCTTACAAATCAGCTATCTGACAACAATAGTGTCATAAATGAAACGTCTTTTTTCTCAAATAAAACAAAGTAGAAATTGTAGACTCAAGTTCATACGCATGCAGAAAATGGCCTTACCTTAAATTTTGCTATGAAGTCTATTGTATGACATATAAAATAATTTTGTTTTAAAATCTTTTTTAAAACACACGTGCCAAGTTCTTGAAATGTACTCTTTGTATTCATGCTAGTTTCATACGGTTTTGAAAAATGTTTTCATTACTGTGTGAATGTTAACAATTTCATATTAAGTATATTTCATATAGTAACATATTTTCCTTACACCTCGAACACATTACCTTTTACAAAATATTTTTGTGTAACTGTGATATTTTTTCAGGATTCTTTGTTGAACTGAAAGTTCAAAATAACAGAATTTATTTTAAATACAAATATTTTGTAACATTATACATTTCTTTACTGTTAATTTTGATCAATTTAATGCATCCTTGGTGAATAAAAGTGACTAACAACTGAACCTTTGAACAGTACATACATGTGAGTGTAAATATCTTATGGCATGAGGGTCCTGTATGATGTTATTTAATGTTTATTTCATGCATGTCACAAATTTTGCAGACAAAGTTGTTTTTCGAATATTATGAGCTAGTTTTGGTAAACTTTTTTTTGCGATCATCATCTTATGCAAACTACTTTTTTCTTGCAAGAACGCTCTTTACTCATTTTTCTTCATTCATAATATCAGGACAGTAATATGCGACATTTTCACCTTTCTGGCCTCAAAAAAAATATTTAAATGAACGTTATACAAAAAATTATAGAATCATAGAAGAGCATGCATTGTATTATATCTATTTTTAATTAAATAATCGATATGATAAAAATGGATGTCATTTAAATTTGATGCATGCTAATCGTTTGACATTTTATATGATAATACTAAGCAGGCAATTTTCAAAATTACGATGACACCATTACAGTGGGGGAAAAAAGTATTTAGTAAGCCACCAATTGTGCAAGTTCTCCAAATTAAAAAGATGAGAGAGGCCTGTAATTTCATCATAGGTATACCTCAACTATGAGAGACAAAATGAGAAAAAAAATCCAGGAAAAAATAACATTGTAGGATTTTTAAAGAATTTAAAGGTAAATTCCTCGGTAAAATAAGTATTTGGTCAATAACAAAACTTCATCTCAATACTTTGTTATATACCTTTGTTGGCAATGACAGAGGTCAAACGTTTCTGTAAGTCTTCACAAGGTTTTCACACACTGTTGCTGGTATTTGGCCCATTCCTCCATGCAGATCTCCTCTAGAGCAGTAATGTTTTGGGGCTGTTGTGGGCAACACGGATTTTCAACTCCCTCCAAGATTTTCTATGGGGTTGAGATCTGGGGACTGGCTAGGCCACTCCATGACCTTGAAATGCTTCTTACGAAGCCACACCTTCGTTGCCCGGGCGGTGTGTTTGGGATCATGTCATGCTGAAAGACCCAGCCACGTATAATCTTCAATGCCCTTGCTGATGGAAGAAGGTTTTCACTCAAAATCTCACGATACATGGCCCAATTCATTTATCGTTTACACGGATCAGTCGTCCTGGTCCCTTTGCAGAAAAACATTCCCAAAGCATGATGTTTCCACCCCCAATGCTTTACAGTAGGTATGGTGTTCTTTGGATGACCAGCATTCTTTCTCCAAACACGACAAGTGAGTTTTTACCAAAAAGTTCTATTTTGGTTTCATCTAACCATATGACATTCTCCCAATCCTCTACTGGATCATCCAAATGCTCTCTAGCAAACTTCAGACGGCCTGGACATGTACTGGCTTAAGCAGGGGGACCCGTCTGGCACTGCAGGATTTGAGTCCATGGCGGCGCAGTGTGTTACTAATGGTAGCCTTTGTTACTTTGGTCCCAACTCTCTGCAGGTCATTCACTAGGTCCACCCGTGTGGTTCTGGGATCATTTTGACCCCACGGGGTGAGATCTTGGGTGGAGCCCCAGATCGAGGGAGATTATCAGTGGTCTTGTATGTCTTCCATTTTATAATAATTGCTCCCACAGTTGATTTCTGCACACCAAGCTGCTAACCTATTGCAGAATCAGTCTTCCCAGCCTGGTGCAGGTCTACAATTTTGTTTCTGGTGTCCTTTGACAGCTCTTTGGTCTTGGCATGGTGGAGTTTGAGTGTGACGTGTTTGAGGTGTGGAACCCCCCCCCCCCCCCCCCCCCCGCCCCCCCCCCCCCCCCCCCCCCCCCCCCCCCCCCCCCCCCCCCCCCCCCCCCCCCCCCCCCCCCCCCCCCCCCCCCCCCCACCCCCCCCCCCCCCCCCCCCCGCCCCCCCCCCCCCCCCCCCCCCCCCCCCCCCCCCCCCCCCCCCCCCCCCCCCCCCCCACCCCCCCACCCCCCCCCCTCCCCCCCCCCCCCCCCCCCCCACCCCCCCCCCCCACCCCCCCCCTGGTGTCTTTTATACTGATAACGAGTTCAAACAGATGCCTTTAATACAGGTAACGAGTGGAGGAGAGAGGAGCCTCTTAAAGAAGAAGTTAAAGGTCTGTGAGAGCCAGAAATCTTGCATTTTTTGTAGGTGACCAAATACTTATTTTAAAGAGGAATTTACCAATTAATTCTTTAAAAATCCTACAATGTGATTTTTTTTTTCTCATTTTGTCTCTCATAGGTGAGGTATACCTGTGATATAAATTACAGGCTTCTCTCATCTTTTTAAGGGGGAGAACTTGCACAACTGGTGGCTGACTAAATACTTTTTTGTCCCCACTGTAATGACAACGAACTGCAATGATTCTCCAACATCTAATTTGCCGAAAATAGGGCCAGTTACACTGCCGTTTCGTTGGCCGAGTGTCTTGTATAAATTTCTTTGCCTCCTATGGAGCCTCTCAATGCGAACCCAGCGGGTTCCGAACGTGGCCCGCACATCCAAAAGGTCTGCAGCTTCGCTCTTGAACGCCAGCTGCGCTGTACGGTGGACGTCACAGAAGCGCTGCTCCACTGTGGCACACTAATAAACACAGATCTCACTTAAAGGCAGCTTTAATCAGAGATGCAATTTGTTCATTAGAAAATTACAAACAAGGCCATGGCGCTGACATGAGGAGGCACGATTAGTGCCGCTAATTACCTGATTCTTTCACTCCAGCTGAGATGCGCCGAGAATTATCTCCCCCCCCCACCCCCACACTAGCTAGCGCTCTCCTTTACTCTCTCACTACGCATTCTTGTTTGTGACAAATTAAGGCCAAGTCAAACAATCTCTCCTACAGTGCAATGGAGGGGGTCTTCTTCACATCACATTCTGCTTCTCATTCCTCCTCTCCCCACATACACCGCTTATTCATGACCCAATCCAAGCTTTTCGGGGAGGGCTGATGGGGAAATATGGGCCCATATGCAGATTGGTAGACTGCACTTCATTAGGTTCCTCTTAGCTTTTTTCTATCCCCTCTTTTGACAGGGAAAAAGAAGGTGGGAGAGTGAGATGGGGTAGGGGTTTTGGCTGGGGGGGGTGCATTGAGGAGAGAAAAATCCCTTCCCACTTCTTATCCTAATGATCTCATTTCAGCACACGGGAGAGCCTGGCTCTAATTGATGTCAAGTGCGTGCTTTCACTGTTAATCAAGGAGATGGCATCAAACGGGCTTTGCGTGGGTCTGAGTACTGATCTGAAGCCCTTCGTCCACAATACGCCACTGCTGGACTCCAATTATACCAGTCCAGACGGCCAGCCAGACCCTACCTGTTTAATTGGGATAGCACGGCCACTTCCAATGCTGTCTGCGCGGCCATCCATCCCTTTCTTCTCCCTGTCTGGTTCGTTTCCCTTCCGAGACTGTGGGGGAGAAGACATCATTTTAGTCAAAGGCGAGCTAGCTGCTAATTGAGCCTGACTTCAGACTAGATCCAGTTTGGAGTGCAGGGCACACACATGACTTCAAAAGTCAAGGGGGTATGAGAGGGGTGATCTTGACCTTGACGTGACCCCACCCCCACAACTTCTTAAAAGCAAGACATGTGGTACATCTGCACTACTAAGGAGCATACAAGACCAGAAGATCAACAGTCTTTATCTATCTATCTATCTACACTGTAAACACATGCATACACACACCCCAAACACACACACACACAAAATATGTACTCACAGATCCATATTCTTCAAAAAAGTTGGGGTCTGTAAGACTTTTTTTAAAGGTTCTCATCAGATGCTCACCGAGGCATCACCAATATATTTATATTACACTTTCATTCAAAGTTTGAGAAAATACATTAAAAACTGTAATACTGAGAAACATTATTAGAACCATTCTTTAAAGTATTGTACATTACTTAGTTTTCAGTGTCACGTGATTCTTCAGAAATCATTCTAATATTCTGATTTGGCTTAAACATTTCTTATTATTATTATGTTGACAACAGTTGTGCTGCTTAATATTTTTGTGGACATTTTTTAAAGTTCTTTGATGAATAGAAAAAGAACGTGTTTATTTGAAATGTAAATATTTTAATCAGTCTTTTTTTAATCAATTTAATGCATCCTAACAGAAAAATAATTTCTTTAAAAACGATAATGACCCCCAAACTATGTGTACGTAAAAAAAAAAATAAAATACAAAATATATATATATATATATATATCTATATATAGATTAGATTTTTTTTTTTTCTTTTTTTTTTTCAAATAACATTTAAACAAAAATATAGGAATTCATGTTTTGGTCTTGTAATTCATTTGTATATGATAAGTAAGAAACTCCTTTAAACTGACTGCTGTTACTGTAGTAATTTTAATTATAACATTATTGCACCATTTAACAATTACAATCATGCATTAGTCGAACAGGAGAGCAGACTGACCGTAAAGAGGTTGGAACGTCGTTTGGACTGTTTGCGGACGGGCGTAGGGGTGTTAGCGGTTTGGGGTACATCGATACGCAGTTCCTTCTGACTGGTACTGGGAGTGGAGGGTACGGAAGAGGAGTAATCGCTCAAACTGCCTCCACCATTACTGGTCTGTAATACACACACAAAGCAAGAATCACATACAAAAGCAAGAAAATAATCTCACGTTACAAAGAAACGCCACAAGCCTCCTGTTTTTCAGAGCTTCTCTAAGCCTCTCTAAGCTTGGCTGCACATACACAGGCTCACTTGTACACCGCTAATGAGAAATCAATGAGGACTGAGTCATGCGGAAGAGGATTACTATCTGCGGGGGACAATCAATCTCAATCTCTTAGAGACAAAGAGGTGCATTTGGGGAACAAACAAAAATGGGCTCTACATTACAAGCTAAAAGATTTTTCACTGTGTTTTAAGTGTTTCAGACTCACCTGGCTGATATGCACTGCAGACACAGGCGCTGCGCAGACGGAGGAGTGGCTTGGAGAATTGGGTAGTGACTTACAGGGTCCGATTGACAGCTGCTGTTTCTTCCGGGTCGCAACTATTTTCTGAGCCACTGAAAATACAAAGAAGCGGAAAAAGTCAGGGGAAATGTAGGCCTATGTATTATAGAGAAACATACAGCGCAAAAAAAAAGCTGTTGCAGTAAATGCAACCCCAGTTCAGTCTTTAGTCAGACAGGTAAAATAGTTCACTTCATTACCCCTCATGATCGCTAACCCAGGCCGCCCCTAATTCGCCCATCACTCTCCTCCACAGGCCGGCACTCGCCCTGCTCTCAAAGCCTCCATGGCCCATTATTTTCAACATTTTCCCTCCCTCGTCCATTTCTCTTTTCCCTCGATGCTCTGCCAGCGCCAAGAAAAGGGCGGCGTCAGTCAATCGCTCGCCTCTGTCGCTATCGATCGGTTGACGGCCCTTGTGGCAATCTGCACCCGGCCCGCGGAGAGATGTTCTACCGCTTCGTCATCTCGCGGCTAACAACATTGATCCCATCATGTGGAGAGAAGCTTACGGAGAAGAGCTCATTCTTTAACTCATAAATCCCTTAAAACAGACACGCGCGGTGGAAAGAAGAGTAGAGAGTGGCTTTTTATTCCCTCTCAGAACTTAACAGTAACTCTTAAGTTGTGAACTGCCAATGCGAAATTGAAATTCGCTGATTAAACACTCTAAACATAATAGTATTTAGATTCGTTTTCCCATGAGTCTCAAACATCTGTCCTCTAGTGTTCAGAAACTTCCTCAATTCTTTAAGCTGAAGTGGTTCTCAGGAGGCAGGAGGGAGTTAACGGTCCAAGTGCCCAGAACTCAATTACTCCAGCTCCCAATAAATAGGGTCGGCTCTCATCCCGCTGTAAATGAAGTCATTGTTTTAATTGGACCTATTAAACGTCTGAGTTTTAATGATGATTCCGTCATAAACATTTACCTTCAGGTGAGAGAGCACTGTCCAAGGGCAAACGCCATGCTACTCTGCTAAAAAATCATCTCAACGCAATACTCACATGCTCTCCCTGTCCCATCTGCCGCTCCGACAGAAACGCTGTGCAGCTGTGTTTATTTAGACTCGTCGTGACACGCTACCACGCTAATCGGCTAATTATAATCATAAACGAGCATCTCCTCTCATTTGAAAGGAAAGAGAGTAAAGAGAAGCAGCAAATAGCGCTGACGAAAACTGTTAAGGGGCGATGACAAATACGAGTGTCCACAACAGAGAAAAGGAAATAAGTTTTAAAAATCTAGGTTAAAACAAGTTCTTAGAAATGCAATCTTTTTATTCATGTTGATTTTAAATGGTTTGTAAAAACCTTTATAGCATTTTCAGGGAAAGTTGTAAATGTAATGAAACCAGTCATGGTGTAATCAATAAAAAAAAAAAAAAATACATTTAATTATTAGAGTCATTTTCTTACACCTTGAATGGGTGAATACAGATCTTAATAAGTAGTACGTTTTTAAGGTTTCTTGTACAAATATAATGAATTTTAAATTAATAAATATTATATTTTTGGCGAGTCAGATCACATGACACGCTTCAATCTAAACTTAAAAAACTGGGGAAAATTTTTTGTCCCCCTCTTTTTATTTTTGTCTGTTAATATTATATTTTTATACCTTTGTGAGGGTCTGCAGGGGTTCTCTTCATTATAAGTTTTTTCCTTTATGTGTTGTTTTATGATTTTCTCATGCATTTTGCGTGCACCAGACTTTTGGTCACACTGCATGACTCTCTTTTTCTTTTCTTTTTTTTAATGAGGCTTTATTTCTTCATTATGATATCTGGGCAGTTGCAATCTATCACCCTGACATTTTTTACTTTATGCCCCTCAAAAAATTTAAAATTAATTTTAATTCAGAAATGAAAAATATGCTCAACACAGAAACACTGTATTCAAGTCCTTGTGTGCATGTTGCATTTATAGACCGATAAAAATTTACATTAATAGATCTGTACAAAAATGAGCGTTATGTCATTTACCTTTATGTTAATAGCATTGCAGCTCGCAACCCCACAGTGGCCTTCATGAAAACACTTAACAGTGACTCTATTATCACCCAGAATCTTCTAGAGAGCTTTATAATGACCATTCGTAATAAGTCAAGCCATTTAAGTATTATTGGACACAATAGCACTGCAGGAGCATGGAGGTGGTGAGAGATATATGTCCACAGATCCCTCTCCAGACACCTCTGCTGTATTTTACTTTAAGTGTTAAGAGCAGTTATGATAAGACTGGGTTAAATATTTAAACTGCACAGCTAATACAATTTAACTTTGACTATCAATCTTGGCTCCCCTGTGAGAGGCAGCCATTTATCCTGCCGGAAACATTTCCCGTTTGATCAGATTTATGGCAGGTGGCCTGAACACCGCAGACAGGAGAAGCAGAAGCATAGCCAACACAGAGCAGGACCATTCACCCCACTGGAGCTACTCTTTTTGTGCAGATTTAGAGTACCGTGGCTACTATTAAACCCACTAAGAATACTTCCAGCTGTATAATACATTAGTGACACTTGTCAGTAGTTACTGGAAATGCTGCTTTTGCTTCAGCAAATAGCAAATTATCCTGTTATAATACATTTTATTACATTATAATACATTCTGCTGCAGTTGGTGGATATCAATATCCAGGTTTCAATCCATGTATACAATCGATAATATCTGATTATTTTGGTGATGTCAAACTAAAAACGCTGGATAGAATCAATACAATTAATGAAATTGTAATTTTTTTTTGTTAAAATTAACAAAACATTTTTTTTAATTGTACAATTTAAATAAAATTTCCATAATGTGTATAAAACAACTTTTTATTTGGTAAGCAGAAATGCGCATAAACTATGATGGAAACACATTTACCAAATAAATTCCTCCATGCGCATCAAAAAAAGCCCCATGAATGAATCATTTGATCAGACAAAAATATCAAGGGACCTGCATCATCATTGTCAGTGTGTTTTGTCAAAACTGTAAGTAATTTGTTAAATAGTTAACACAAAAATGAAAGATAAAGAAAAAAGGTCTATCGTGTTATGGAAAAACATGAGGGTGAATAAATGAATTTTTGAACATAATATTTTTTATATAAATTAAATTTTATTTCCCCTGAAATGAACATTTTGTCCTGTTGATATGTGTGTGTGTGTGTGTGTGTGTGTATACACACACACACACACACACATCATTCCCATTATCATCTATGCATATATCTGTTGATTTGTACTACCAGATAATCATCAGTTTGCACTAATAATCCACTGTCATTACCTTGCTCTGATTTACTGCCCATGTTGCTGTGTTTATTTATTCACTCAATTATACTTTGTCGAGGTCAACAGAACAGAGAACCCTGCAGACAAAGACTTGGACCCCCGACTCTGCAGTCTGCAACACAGGTTGTGACCTCTCTTCCAAACGCTGAGCTGACACAACAGACTGACCTTTATTCTCGACCCCCAGAGAGAAATTAAGAAAGAGAAAAAGAGACTACATTGTGCAAAGTAAGGATGGACAGAACAGGTAAGTCGGACTAAATAAAGACACAGGTACGTTTATTAGGCTGCTGTCAGAGCGGTTAGCAGCAGTGTGTTATTAATATTAGCGAATGAGTCGGAGAAGAGCGGGGCAGATGAGCCACCTGCCAGGAATCTTGTATAAAGGTCAAACGGCTCCTGCACTTACTGTTCAGTAATTAGACCTGCTATACAAGATGCACAATACACACTTGTGTAAACACAGACTCGTATCCACATGAAACACAACCATTTTACATGCCGAACGCAGGGAGTTGAAGCTACAAGTGTAACAGTGACAGTTATGACAAGCTTATTTCACTCGCTATCCATCACAAATGTACACACAAGCAGTCACACTCATACACACAGTTTCCATAAAAACATTAAGCAGTACAGTTTTTAGCATTGGTAATAAGATTTTTTTTGTTTGTTTGTTTTTTTGTGTGTGTGCACCAGTGTTGGGGAAAGTTACTTTTAAAAGTAATGCGTTACAATATTGCGTTACTCCATAAAAAAGTAACTAATTACGTTACTTAGTTACTTTTTATGGAAAGTAATGCGTTACGTTACTTTTGCGTTACTTTTTAAATCTGGACAGGGCTTGCTTGTTTGTTTTTAAAATAAAAAAGTTATATTTTTGGCAAATATAAAAGCCGTTTCACACCAAAAGTGAAATGAATAAGCCTCAGGCTGAAGGGAAAGTAAATTTATGACCATACAGTAGAATGCAGAAGAAGAAATTTCAACACACTTCAGCAGTAAAAAAAGACACAAATGTTTGTCTAAAATGATTTGTGCTTATTAGTACGGTTGAACTGGATCATCGAAGGTCAGAAGCAAAGACATTGGTTAATAGAATGGGATTAAATACATAAAGGATATTTGTGTTGTTTAACATTAATTATTGCAGGTTTGCGTCATATTCTGAGTTGCATTATTTTTATTCATTTTGAGGAATACTGAATCTGTGTTTTTTTTGGTGTGAGTGAGATGAATTAATGCATATTCATATTTATTTTTAACTACAGTAACATCTTCTGATTTCTCTCAACATGGGGACAGGAGAGCTGTCAATCAATAATTGAAGAAAAAAGTAACTTGCGTTACTTATTTTAAAAAGTAACTCAGATATTCTCTTGTAAATTAAAAAGTAATGTGTTACTTTACTAGTTACTTGAAAAAAGTAATCTGATTACGTAACTCGCGTTACTTGTAATGCGTTACGACCCACCCCTGCGGGTGGCCCCAAATCACATATCCGATGATTTCTGAAACGATCAATGTGACAACTGAGATTGGAGTAATAGCTGCTGACAAATTCAGCTTTGGCATCCAGAAATATCTTACAATTTAAATTAAATTCAATGAAAGCCGCCATTTTAATCATCAGATTAATTTCACAATATAACCGTATTTTTTTATCAAATAAGTGCCTTAGTGAGCAACGAAAAAAAAAAAAATCTGACCCCAAGCTTTTGAAAGGTATAGTGTGTTAATACATTATAGTTCATTGTTAATTCTGGTTCATTCATAATATTTTAATTAATGGCCATTTATACAACTCAATTCAAAGTTAAAAATGTATTAGTATATAATGAAATTAACATTCACTTAGAAGAATAAATGCTAGTTTTTGTTATCTAACTAATCTTAACAAAATTAACCTTATAACCTTATATTAACACTTTTTCCAAGTTATATAATGGTGGTTTAGGACCCAGAACACCTGGTACTTAAAAAACATTGTACATTTCAGTTATAACTTGCAAATACATTAATAAAATACTGATGTCACGAATCCGGTCCATGAACTTTCCATTTCATTGACTCTCGCACCACACAACTGTTGCATAGCACCCCGGACTACTTTTCCCATCATGCATTACTGATTGCACTCAGCACGAATTGCACACACCTGTTTACACTGCTTGCACCCAGCTGTTTCATATCACTCCCTCACCATATAACACTCACTCTTATCCCTTCCTATTGCCGAGTATTGTATAGCGTATATCACTCAACTAGCGATAGCTACTCTATCCCTCGTTTTGTTGCCTTACCCTAGTCATATTGCCTATCCTAGCCTTGCCCTCGCCTTAGCCCAGTATCTTTTCCTTAGCCTTAGCCCTAGTCATTTGCCTTAGCCTTAGCCTTACCTTCCCGGTTTCTGATCTTTGCCTGTTTCCCTGGATTTCTCCCTCTCGTCTCGCCCCTTTGATTCTGTCTGTTGATCGGTGACCTACGTTAGCCCTGGGACTATTCTTGTGTTTTTGCCCTCCATATACCTGTTTGCCGTCTGACCTATGCCTGCTGTATGACCATGTCTCTGTCTTTGTCTAATAAAGCTCTGCGAATGGATGCGCAAGTCTCACGTCTCGTCAGCCCCTTAACAACTGATATAGTATTAGCAAATACTCTACTGTTAACAGTAACAATTATAAAGCAGCAGCAACAACTTAACTATCAAACTTCAATACAAACTCTATAACATTTACAATCAAAGTAATAATCAAACCATAGGGGTCCATGAAAGAGATATAGATATAAATAGAGAGATTGTAAGAAAGAGAGAGGAAGTGCACAGCAGACCTTGTTAGATGTTAGCGTACGCTAACAAAGCTCTACATCCTCACTCTGACATTGTGACAAGGCAGCTAGCGTGAGGGGAAGAATGGGGAGGGGGGTAATTAGGATAATTAAATTAGCACGCTGATGGACGCAGGCTGGGGAGCTGTCAGGACCCCTCACCTCTACCGAAGAACCCCTGACAAACACATACACACACTCTGCAGGCGTAGAAATACACACGCATCACTCTCAGAGCTGTGGACTCTATTTAAACAGTATAGGAAATACTATAGGAAACATATAGGAAAGCACAAAACGCACGTAAATACACACAGACACATGACCTATTGAGGTGAACCCTCAGCTGACCCTGACCAAATAAATTGCCAAACTGGCCATCTCGTAAACACTTTGTTACATAAATCTAATGCAGATAACTACTGCACCAATTATTTTTAATGGTTAATGTTCTTGTTATTTGCGTGTTGGCATCTCTGTGATTCTGGGAAAGCAATGCAACTCGCTCGCCTGCATTATTTGATTTATGGCAATGCAAGTCATTATATTACTGAATGCTCAACCAAAGACAATTATCATTTATTAGAGGCAAAAGGCCATGAGGAGCCGGAGCCCTGTTCTTAAACATGAGCAAACTTGTATATATAGACTTTTGTCCCATTAGGATTTATGAATTTGAGAGAGTAATAACTGATTGTGACAGAAAGTAACCCAGGGTGATCAAACATGCATAAAACTGCATTGCAAATCAATAGGCATCATGCTTAAAAAAAAATAAATAAATAAAACTATTTTCCTGATAAACTGCACTTTCATTAATACTCCACCGAATCTCTCAAATCAATCGAGAAAACTAACAAAGCAGAATTACTTCAAGAAAAATGATCCTGGTATTTACCTGGAGCGAACCTGTTGTATCGTCAAGATTTTACTGTGTATGTTGTGAACATGTTTACTAAAAATAGGCTATTTGTGGAAAACAACACCATGACTTTATAAATAAATAATAATAATAATAAATAAATATGAAATTCGTTGCAAAAACAGATACTTATAACCGAATAAAGCCGTGGGGTAGATTTATTTAGGTTAAAAATAAAAAAAATATAGCGAATACACATTTAAAAACACATTAAACGAATAACAATAAACAACCAGTATTTTGAAAAAAAACAAAAACTGAGCTATCTGTATAGTATCTAATTATAAAGAAAAAAATGCAGGTTGTTCTTTTCATTTCTATATATTATATAATCTATATAATAGAAGACATAACACACCGCTGTGCATTGCTGTAATATAAATATTATTTTTTTGTATATTTTTTTATTTTTATAATTATACCTATTTTTCCATGTACCTTTTGCAAATGCCACATTTTTGATAAAACTCTATATTATATTGTCATATTTTATTGTTTATGTTGTATATTATTCATATTTATGACCTCTCTCGCTTTACAATACTAGATGCACCCAAATATTTTTTAGAATATAAAAACTGACCACACCGTTGAAATTATTATTTAATTGTATTTTACATATCTTCTTTGTATTTATCTTTTATTTGATATTATAATTATAATATTTTTTCATGCATGGCACGTTTTGGGGGGCAAAATGCACACCTTTCTGGTAACAGTTATATTATGTTGTAAAGTCAGAATGGATTTTTTTCTCTTTCTGCTTCAAATACTAAAATGACATTGTTCATGTGTAATATGATTATGGAGCCAAACAGACTTAAGATCAGTCCATACTGTTTCTACTTTGAGATGATCAACTAAATTATCAACTGCTATTGTCCAGTTCTCTCACAAAATCATACAGAGCCTGTAAATCTGCAGTGATCCAGTGATTAAAACTCTTTAATTATGGTCACATGTGTAGTAATCACACCTCATGCATTGCTCTGATGCAAAAATAGGCCCAAATCAGGCAAACAAAATGACACGAGTCTGCGCGCGCACACACACACAAAACACACCTCTGGGCAGTTGCTATGCTATCAATGCAACACAAAACATTAAAATAATCATTTTGGTACTCATCAATAAATTCCACTACAGTGGATAATTAGAATGCACGATTAATTGAGGATAATGAAATGAGAGATGCGAGGAGACAGCGTCAGTAATGATCAGGAATTTAGCCTTTTCTTGCTCTCATTTAGTGCTACTGATAGTTTTGGCCAGCATACAGACATTCACGCGCGCACACACACACACACACACACACACACACACACACACCACACACACACACACACACAGTTAAATTAAAGCAGTCTTGTCTGCACCATCAGTGTAAAATTAAGAAATATGCTGAGCGTTTAGAGTGTAAATCTCCCTCCTGGATGGAGCACTGAACGCTTCAGCCTGCCCAACCCCTCCGAAGAGCTGTGTGCATCTGCCAGCCAGCCACACGCAGACACATGCATGTGCAAATACACAAAACACACGTAATGCCACATGCAAACCAAACCAATGTGTCCATATATAAATATACAAACAAGATAGAGTTACTTAGAAAAACACACAAACATCACAACAACAAACGTTCACTGAATATCAATATGGATGATCAACTGGGCCCAGGGAAAGGTCAGAAAAGTGTCAGTTTGAATTAAATGGTTGTTCTGGATTTCCATTTCTTTTCACAATATTCTCTTATGTTTCTTCGTGTCTATATAATGGATGCTCATAGCTGGCAAGATCAAATTTGTTAGCATTGTTTCCAGGGGGCCCCACCATCTCCAACCCATCATCCAGCTCAGACCAAGACTCGCTAAACCAGTCATCAACTCTCCCAGATCTCTTCATGATACTTGCCCAGGTTCAGGCATTCTTTTTTTTCCTCAGTGGGGACAGAAGAACCAGTTACATTCAATCAGATCTTTAAGAAATAACTTGAAGGTTCAGTTATGAGAATTGACAACTCACAATGAAGTGTTCACAAATGCATGTTTGCTGCTTGTATATATTGTACCAATAAGCAGTGTAAGCATTTGTATTTACTACTGCTGTGTGTAGCTGTCAGTGTTCATCAAAGTAGTATTACATTCTGCACCATATTTACTTCACCTGTTATTAGTAATATGCTTGTTTAGGTAAAAACAGATCGATAGATATTACTGTTCAAAAGTTCAGGGGCGACAAGATTGTATGTTTAAAAGTGTCTTGTGTCTACCAAGGCTGCATTTATGTGATCAAAAAGTAAAAACAGTACAGTAAAATCATTAATATTTTGAAATATTATAAGAATTCAAAATAACTGTTTTCTATTTTAATATATTTAAAAATGTTATTTGTTCCTGTGATGACAAAGCTGAATTTTCAGCAGTCATTACTCCAGTCTTCAGTGTCACGTGATCCTTCAGAAATCATTCAATGTTAATTTTGTGCTCATTCTAATATATCTATATCCATTTATATTTTGATCAAATAAATGGTATGCATATAAGATTTTTTTTATTTATTAAAATGACCAACCCCAAACTTTTAAACAGTAGTGTAGTTATGGTAAATAGTATAGTAAATGGTTGTATAAATAATATGGTTAACACTAAAATTTGTGTAAAACATTAGAAAATTGAATGTCTTGTTTTTTTTTTTTTTTTTTTGCTTTCCATTCCATGCCCTTTTTAAAATGGTGAAAGATATAAAGAATGGGAGGAAATGTTCTCCACCAAGAAGGAAACGTAATACATTGCAGTGAAAGTCCAATAAAAGGATAAACAGTGTAAATCAAAATATCTCATGTTCTCTTCTCTAGTCTATCTTTTTTTTACCTTTACCTTTATCTATTATCAATGTTAAAAACAGTTAAAAACAGACTTAATATTTTTATGGAATGTGATAACATTTTTTTTTTTTTTTTTCCAGAATTCTTCGATGATGGACATTAAAAAACAAAACAAAAAAAAAAAAAACACAATTACGTTTGTAAAAAAATGTAAAATTTGATAGTCACTTTATACTTTTTCAAAATAAATACATTTAAAAAAAATTACTGACACCAAACTTTCGACACATTTCATCTTCTTCAACACGGGAAACAGTTTACTGTGGCGAATTTTTTTATAAAGTAACGCTTTGCTGGCTATAGTGATGATACATCAAAAGGGAATTAATTTCTTGGGGAGTTTTAGTGGGATTTCCTTTTTTTAACTACACGTGTGTATTATAACTTTATGGTACTAACAGTTTACACAATATGCACTCGAAAACACTTAAAAGATATTTAAGCCACAAAGCACTTGCCAGGAGCATAAATATAAATGTCTTGCTAAACCTCACAGTTTGATAATAAACAGCACAAATGGCACATCAAATCTGTCAAAACATACATGAACACAATTCCAATTTCCCAACAAGGAAAAATGTCCTCCAATGCTTTTCCGAATAATAAAATCTTCTGAAATGAGCCTCATTTCTTACCATCTTGTGCCCCCTAGTGGAGCACAGGTCTCAAAGGCTGCTAACAACTTCTTCCTCGCTCTATCTCTGCTATATTAGTGTTTTTACTCATTTTAACAGCAAGTACGCAACACTACACCTGACACGGTTAATGAAGCTCGTGAAATCTTACTTCTCAAAGTGTCCTAGCAAAATCCAGCACACAGAACAACACGGCTATCTCTATACCTCACAGAGCCACGCAAGGCGAGATGGGCCATTTAGCTTGTAATTAAGAGCTGATTAAGCCAGATTGGGTCGGCTATTCAACAGCAAAGTCACCTTGCACTTTCTGCCTCCTGTTCCTTATGCTGTATCCTACATAATGCAAAAGTAAGAGTTATCCAAGCATGCACTGTTATGACCGGTGCTGCAATGAATCTAAATCTAACAGAGGTGACATACAATTGACACATCCGGGAAGAATGTTAGATTTAAACCACCACTGATGATGACCTTGTGTTTGTTTAGGTGTTTAAACACAACTTTGCAAGTAAATTCAATTTTTTTGCAGCAAAAATATAAAGCTTACACTTTAAACTACTTAGGACAGTACGATAGACTCACCATCCTGGAAGACGCGCTCCACGTTGAGGCCATAGGTAGCACAGGTCTCATAATATGTGCACCTCTTCAGGTCGTTGGACAGTTTACGAGCGCGGGTGTCATCGATGACACGAGGGTTGGCTGCACTGATTGCATCTGTGAATGGTCAGGACGAGACAAAGAAATTTGAAACTAAAACTGGTCAGAATAAAAACAGGCAAATAATTAATGTTTTAAAAACATCATTAAATCAAATGAAAGAGGCTTCAAATTCATCAAAAAACTTCTGGACATATTTCAGAACAAGTAGAAGAGCTTTAGCTCTAATCTTCCATTAATTAGAGTGTGGCACCCCCTAGTGATCCTATAACGAAAACACAAGTAGTATGCATGTTATGTTTTTTTCTTGTATTATTTAACATAAATATATATCCGCATTTTAAAGTTTGGCATCTGATTTTTTTTTAAAGAAATTAATACTTTTGCATTAAATTGATCAAAAGTGACAGTAAAGGCATTTATCATGTTACAAAATACTTAATTTGAACTTTCTATTTAACAAAGAATCGTGAAAATGTATCACGGTTTCCACGGAAATAGCAATTTGAGCAGCAGATCAGAATATTAGAGTGATTTCCTAAGGATCATGTGACATCGAAGGCTGGAGTAATTCAGCTGATTCAAAAAATTCAGCTGTGCCATGACTGGAAAAAATTACATTTTTAAAATATATTCAAATCGAAAACAGTTATTTCAAATTGTAATATTATTTTAGAATGTTACTGTTTTTACAGAATCTTTATTTATCTCTTTATTCATAAATCAAATAAATGCAGTCTCGGTAGCATTACAGACTTCAAAAAAAATGACCGACCCCAAAATTTTCAACAGTAGTGTATATATAAAAAAAGATCGAGAAATAATGCTTGCCCACACAGGGCAACACATAATTAAACTTAATTATAAACTGATCAACACATAATTAAAAACTGATCAACAATCTCTGAAACATGTAAGGAATTTGAGTCTAGTAGTCAAACTGTATTCTTTTCAATTTGTTGCCAAGCCACTGGAGAATATGGCCTTGAATTTTGAGTGTGAGTTGCTGTCATATGATATATCCAGGTTTTTTGTTTTTTTTTCTCTGCAAGACTCACCCTGAGTTCCCACAAGCACCAGGGGCACCTCTGCTGTGTTGCGGTAGTTGGCCATACGACTATAGTAGTGGTAGACCGTCTGAAAGCTGATCTCATCTTCCAGACTGAACACAAATATCACCGCATCCACCCACAACGCAAACTAAGAAAGAATGATTGAGAGAGTGGGAAAAATTTTGAAAATGAGAGAGACACATCATGCTTCTTTGTTTAAAATAGGCTAAACGTATTTCATAGATCCTTATATTTCATAATTTTCCACTCCCTATTCTCTATGATGCGATTATTGTGAATGTGAGCTTGTGCACTAGCAAGGGCTTTGAACCACTACATACTGGGACACTGATGACTCAATTAGCTGTGTTATGATTTTAAAGTCGTGCATTAAAACACAGGTGGTATTTATCAGTTATCATCAACATTCCCATTATGCATCTTAGCTGTAGCTGTCCAAAAAATACAGTGTTAATGAAATATTGGAAATGGGCTTGTCCTGAAAAAATAAAAAGTGTATACAGTATACATTATATATTATTACATTTATTATGACCAAAACACTCCTACAATATAAATATTAGCACCTCAGTAAAACAAAAAACGAAGTAAAATAAATAGGTGGGGTGTTCTTATAACTATACATAATTCATGTTTTGTTTTTTGTTTAACATTTTGCAGGATTGTTTCTCTTTCATTAGACATGAAAATAATACAGTCTTACTTTTTAAAGACAGAATATTTTTTATCTTCATACATTTTTCATACTTTTTGAGACTTAAGAAACCATTGACAACATTTCAGGTAAGTGAATATATATGGAACAACCAATGCTCGCAGGATTTATACGGTTAATTCTGGGAATTTCCATAATAAGTGCACTGAAACAGTTCTGAGAGCACTCCCTGCTCAGTGCACTTACTGAACTAGGAAACAGATTGAGACTCACCATAAAATTCATATTTCATAGACCAAGAGAAAGAGGCACATGAGACTTCCTGTTTGCATTTTATGACTAACAGAGAATCAGTTTGTCTAAATAAATGTTATCAACCTCATGTAAACCCTATTACATCATGGTTTCCACTCAGCCGCTTTGTTAAACAAAATTAATATATTGTTATAGCTACGCCATCCAGAGTTGAGACTAATAAAGCCCCGTTCACACCAAGAACGATAACGATAAAGATAACGATATTAGCGTCCACACCAGCGAACAATATCGTCTGTTTTATTCTAATGCTCACATGCGTCTGCCGCTTTGCATTCTTGAGCTCGTTACAGCAGGATGGATTCTGATTGGCTGTCAATGTTTTTATCGTTCATCAGCTGGAAAAAAATCGTTTTGAAAGTGATCACAACGATATCGTTCCTCTGTATCGTTATCGTTATAGCCGTGGTGTGGACTCTGCTATTCTTTAATATTGAGAATGATTTTTAGAACTATATCTTTATCGTTATCTTTATAGTTATCGTGCTTGGTGTGAACGGGCCTTAAGGCACAGCATTGTGAATCAGAACATCCTCTGTAAGGAAAACACATTGTATTTGTGGTTGTACTACCTACCTGAGCCTCCGGAGGTCCCCCTTCATCCCTGATTAGGAGGAGGAAACTTTGTCCATCCACTACAATCTCCTTTTTAAAACGTCCTCCTGTCCAACAAAAGAAGCCAATCAATTTAAATAGTCTGATGATTCTAATGCATTCACTACTTCTAAAATGAGATGACTGGTGGACTGCTGATTGAAATGGAAATGGAGAAGGGCATGTGTATCACTTTGTTATTTTCTAATTATTTTTTTGGGGGGGGGGGAATAATTTGTTCTACAAATCAGAGTTCAGAACTAGTAAATATACAGAAAGTGAGTACTATAAAAATATATTAAATAAATGATTCACTGCAGGGCTCAATCCACAAACCGTCACAGACAGCTGTAGCATGGCAATCGCTTTTTTTGCATTTTCTATGTATTATAATTTAATTCTTTCTGTGAAAGCGTTAACAGCAAAGGAATTCAGTTTTGGAATTGCTGTATAAGATCTACTGCTGCTGCAACTTTGTAGAATGTCCTTTTTCATTCCCAAAGGACTGACTGTTAATGTATGAATCAAAATCACAGTTTTTGGTTTTATTTTAAACTTCACGTATACATAATATTTGCTCACACTCATAGGGTACTTACTAACTGGTTGTTCATAAGACAATGTCTAGTTACAAATACACATTATGAATTTTGACAGTAGTATTTCATGAAAATTAATTAAATAAATATATTACCACATTTTTTGTTTGTTTAGTAATGACATTTAATATATAGTTGAAGCCAATTACTGGATAGCATTTATGCTGCCGCCTAAAAAAGACTGAAACGTTAGTTTAAAAACACTTTTTGTAAGAATTAAATAGTACTTCTAAATTAAACAATGAATTGTATTTGTTTTTTTCCATCAATAATTTAGAAACTCAGGAATTGGAATGCGTCAATACAACACACCATGATCCAATCCACTGCGCCACCACTCTCTGATTATGAGGCAGACCACTTTAGTATTCTATTTAATCTCAGAAATGTACTAATTAATTTCTTAAATAAAAATAACTTATTAAAATCATAATATTATATATATCTATATATATATATACTGTATATATATATATTATATACCTACAACACATAGAACTATACAGTGGGAGCGGAAAGTATTCAGACCCCCCTTAAATTTTTCACTCTTTGTTTTATTGCAGCCATTTGCTAAAATCATTAATAGTTAAAAGTTAATTTTTTTTCCTCATTAATCTACACACAGCACACCATATTGACAGAAAAACACAGAAATTGTTGACATTTTTGCAGATTTATAAAAAAGAAAACCTGAAATATCACATGGTCCTAATATTTCAGACCCTTTGCTCAGTATTTAGTAAAAGCACCCTAATACAGCCATGCGTCTTTTTGGGAAAGATGAAACAAGTTTTTAACACCTGGATTTGGGGATCCTCTGCCATTCCTCCTTGCAGATCATCTCCAGTTCTTTCAGGTTGGATGGTAAACGTTGGTGGACAGCCATTTTTTAGGTCTCTCCAGAGATGCTCAATTGGGTTTAAGTCAGGGGCTCTGGCTGGGCCATTCAAGAACAGTCACAGAAGAGTTGTTGTGACGCCACTCCTTCGTTATTTTAGCGGTGTGGGGGGGGGGGGGGGGGGGGGCTTTTTTTTTTTTTTTTTTTTGGGGGGGGGGGGGGTTTTTTTTTTTTTTTTTTTTTTTTTGTTTTTGTTTTTTTTTCAAAAAAAAAACATTTTGTTTTTCTTGTTGGAAGGTTAAACCTTCGGCTCAGTCTGAGGTCTTGAGCACTCTGGAGAAGGTTTTCATCTAGGATATCCCTGTACTTGGCTGCATTCATCTTTCCTTCGATTGCAACCAGTTGTCCTGTCCCCGCAGCTGAAAAACACCCCCACAGCATGATGCGGCCACCACCATGCTTCACTGTTGGGATTGTATTAGACAGGTGATGAGCAGTGCATGGTTTTCTCCACACATACCACTTAGAATTAAGGCCAAAAAGTTATATATTTGGTCTCATCAGAACAGAGAATCTTATTTCTCATCATCTTGGAGTTCTTCAGGTGTTTTTTAGCAAGCTCCATGTGGGCTTTCATGTGTCTTGTACTGAGGAGAGGCTTCCGTTGGGCCATTCTGCCATAAAGCCCGACTGGTGGAGGGCTGCAGTGAAGTGATGGTTGACTTTCTACAACTTTCCCCATCTCACGACTGCATCTCTGGAGCTCAGCCACAGTGATCTTTGGGTTCTCTTTACCTCTCTCACCAAGGCTCTTCTCCCCCGATTGCTCAGTTTGGCCGGACGGCCAGCTCTAGGAAGGGTTCTGGTCGTCCCAAACGCTTTCCATTTAAGGATTATGGAGGCCACAGTGCTCTTAGGAACCTTAAGTGCAGCAGAAATTTTTTTGTAACCATGGCCAGATCTGTGCCTTGCCACAATTCTGTCTCTGAGCTCTTTCAGGCAGTTCCTTTGACCTCATGAATCTCATTTGCTCTGACATGCACTGTGAGCTGTAAGGTCTTATATAGAAAGGTGTGTGGCTTTCCTAATCAAGTCCATTCAGTATAATCAAACACAGCTGGACTCAACTGAAGGTGTAGAACCATCTCAAGGATGATCAGAAGAAATGGGCAGCACCTGAGTTAAATATGTGAGTTGTCACAGCAAAGGGTCTGAATACTTCGGACCATGTGATATTTCAGTTTTTCTTTTTAATAAATCTGCAAAAATGTCAACAATTCTTGTGTTTTTCTGGTTTTTTTCCCCCCCCCCCCCCCCAAAAAAAAAAAAAAAAAAAAATTTTTAAAATTTTTTTTTTTTTTTGGGGGGGTGCTGTGTGTACATTATGAGAGGAAAAAAAACTTAACTTGAATGATTTTAGCCAATGGCTGCAATATAACAAAGAGTGAAAAATTAAGGGGGTCTGAATACTTTCCGTACCCACTGTTTAATTAAAAAACTTTTTTTTTTTTTTTTTTCTTTTTTTTTTTTTTTTTTTTTTTTTTATTATATATATATATATATATTTATAATATATTATAGATATATATATATATATATATATGGGTGTTGTATGTATATATATATATTTATATATGTGTATGTCGGTATATTATAATAAAATATATATATTATACGTGTGTGTATGTATATTATATATATACATGTGGGGGGGTGAAAAAAAAAGAAAAAGTATTTAGTCAGCCACCAATTGTGCAAGTTCTCCCACTTAAAAAAAGATGAGAGAGGCCTGTAATTATCATCATAGGTATACCTCAATATTAGAGACAAAATGAGAAAAAAAATCCAGAAAACCACATTGTAGGATTTTTAAAGAATTTATTGCAAATTATGGTGGAAAATAAGTATTTGGTCAATAACAAAATTTCATCTCAATACTTTGTTATATACCCTTTGTTGGCAATGACAGAGGTCAAACGTTTTCTGTAAGTCTTCACAAGGTTTTCACACACTGTTGCTGGTATTTTGGCCATTCCTCCATGCAGATCTCCTCTAGAGCAGTTATGTTTTGGGGCTGTCGCTGGGCAACACGGAATTTTCAACTCCCTCCAAAGATTTTCTATGGGGTAGAGATCTGGAGACTGGCTAGGCCACTACAGGACCTTGAAATGCTTCTTACGAAAACACTCCTTCGTTGCCCGGGCGGTGTGTTTGGGATCATTGTCATGCTGAAAGACCCAGCCACGTTTCATCTTCAATGCCCTTGCTGATGGAAGGAGGTTTTCACTCAAAATCTCACGATACATGGCCCCATTCATTCTTTCGTTTACACGGATCAGTCGTCCTGGTCCTTTGCAGAAAAACTGCCCCAAAGCATGATGCTTCCACCCCCATGCTTCACAGTAGGTATTGTCTTCTTTGGATGCAACTCAGCATTCTTTCTCCTCCAAACACAACAAGTTGAGTTTTTAACAAAAAGTTCTATTTTGGTTTCATCTGACCATATGACATTCTCCCAATCCTCTTCTGGATCATCCAAATGGTCTCTAGCAAACTCCAGACGGGCCTGGACATGTACTGGCTTAAGCAGGGGGACACGTCTGGCACTGCAGGATTTGAGTCCCTGGCAGCGCAGTGTGTTACTGATGGTAGCCTTTGTTACTTTGGTCCCAGCTCTCTGCAGGTCATTCACTAGGTCCCCCCGTGTGGTTATGGGATTTTTGCTCACAGTTCCTGTGATCATTTTGACCCCACGGGGTGAGATCTTGCGTGGACCCCCAGATCGAGGGAGATTATCAGTGGTCTTGTATGTCTTCCATTTTCTAATAATTGCTCCCACAGTTGATTTCTTCACACCAAGCTGCTTACCTATTGCAGATTCAGTCTTCCCAGCCTGGTGCAGGTCTACAATTTTGTTTCTGGTGTCCTTTGACAGCTCTTTGGTCTTGGCCATGGTGGAGTTTGGAGTGTGACTGTTTGAGGTTGTGGACAGGTGTCTTTTATACTGATAACGAGTTCAAACAGATGCCATTAATACAGGTAACGAGTGGAGGACAGATGAGCCTCTTAAAGAAGAAGTTACAGGTCTGTGAGAGCAGAAATCTTGCTTGTTTGTAGGTGACCAAATACTTATTTTACCGAGGAATTTACCAATTAATCTTTAAAATCCTACACTGTGATTTTCTGGATTTTTTTCTCATAGTTGAGGTATACCTATGATGAAAATTACAGGCCTCTCTCATCTTTTTAAGTGGGAGAACTTGCACAATTGGTGGCTGACTAAATACTTTTTTGCCCCACTGTATAATTAGATGTTTTGTTTTAATGGGAGCTTGGCAATGGGAATTTTCATATTTGGGGGTCCTTCACAACAAAATTTTGAAAACCTGCTATTTAGATATAACTGTGCCAGGAAAGCATACATTGGGTATAGAAAACCCCATAATCACCCCCCTTTAAATGGGTCATATGATGCGATTTAATTTTTTTTTTCTCTTTGGAGTGTTACAAGCTGATTTTGCATAGATAAGATCCCTGAAGTTGGAAAGACTAAAGTCTCAAAACCAAAAAAACAACTTTATCAAAGTTAAGACTCTGCCAAACCCCCCTAAAACGGCTCGTTCTAACAAACCCCCACATATCTACCTCACTATGTAGAAATATTAGCATAATGCGCCCAAATGTTCACGCAAAGAAAGAAGCTGTGGTTTCAGTAACCACAGTTAGTGTTAAAGCAGCATGTCAGGGAGACGCTGTGTTGTTTTCTAGTCTAAAGCAATAGCACTTTATTTGGCCTTCCGGAAGTTGATGCATTTAGGAATCTTTAAGATTAATTACAACAGAACAGCAATGCATTTTATGACAATCTGACTTGCTATGACAATCTGGTGCTTCTGAATCAGCTACTGTTTTGTTATTAGTTTAAGTATTTGCTATTGACTGTTCAAATGTGGAGTTTTGCGGCATCGCAGAGAGAGAGAGAGCAAGAGAGAGGGGGGGGGCCGGGGGGGTCAAATCACAGTGGAGTCAGCTGTCTTAACCTGGGCTTGTGTACTGCAAACACATACCAGCTTCATCACTGTCTCTGTCACACGACTCTGTTCCCCTGCGGGCTCTGTCTTAATTTATTTGAAAGATGAAGCTTCGCGATATGTAAGGGATGTTACATATTTTGATATTGATATTTGATATTTTTTTTCTATACCCACTGTAAATATAACAGTTATTATATATTGGTTCTGCATACCTGCATAATTCAGTTCTTACACTAGAAAGTAAATATATATGGATTCTTATTTTTTAATTACAGAATCCCCCCCCCCCCCCCCCCCCCAGCGACAGTTATTAACAGCATATGTAGCACTGCCATAGTTTTTAACTTTACAGTTTCTTCCTAAGAGACACATTATGCTTTTAAAGCATAGCCAATGTAACTCAATTGAGATGACGACATGATGGAACACAATGTTTCTTGTTTTCATGGATCCGAACAGCATTATCTGTTACAGCGTCCATTTAAATTTTCCCTCTGTCTGGATAACTCGAGAGTTTGAACTCTGCTCTCCTCCGCTGAACCAAACATGTGGGCAATAATGTGAATGCCAAAGTTCATGTGCTTTCCAAAAGTTGCCAGGTTTGGTTGAAAACGAAGAGTGGGCGAGCTGTTCGAGTATATCGGTTAGGCTGGCGGGGATGGCAAGTTTTTCCGTAATGACATGGTTTGTCTTTTTGCATTATGAAGGATGAGGAAGTAGAGCAGCATCAGGACAGCTAATACTCAGCATACAGTCTGGACCCAGATATTTATATATCTGTTGAAAATAGAGAGCGAGAAAGAAGTGCACAGCGACTGAAAGATACACACCCATTGGTTAATTACACTCTGGGTTCTTTCTCCATGGAGTTAACCTCAGCTGAGTAAAAACATACTCGGATTTAAAGCCTCTGGATGCATTGAAGCTTAGCTCATCATGAGAAACTCGCAGCAACAAAGTTTTGGATAGAACGCACAGTTCAACAACAGTCTAACATCCTGTCTTGATGGACAGTGACCCGCAGTGCAGTGGTGTCATTGGTGGTTTATTGAGGAAATGAATGAAATGGAAGATGGCAAAACTACAGTGGCATCAAGAGAGGAGTAAGAGTGGAACCTCCTGTTCTGTGGCTTGATCTGCTTAAAGCTAATGTGGAGTAGATTCTACTCTACTTGGAAGATTTTACAATGATACACATTGTTTGTGAGCATCTAAACAGAAACATGACAAAGAATATGCTGTTACACAAGCCACAGAGGGGAGAGTCCACCTTCTCAACTCTCTTGTACTACGACAGACCTTCCCCAAGAAGAAAATGACGTTACCTGCATCCACGTCAGCTAGTTAAAGAAGCCGAGGAAAGAGAGAATAAACAAAACTCAAATCAAAAAGCAGCCAAGCTAAACATGCACAGTCAGTTAAGAAATTAAACACAGCAGGATAAAGAGAGAGAGACTGAGAGAGAGAATGAAGCAACTTTTATTCATTCTATTGTAACAGGGCTTCTGTGCCTGTGGGACCTGAGTACTGTATATTGCATATGAACAGACAGATCAAAACCGTCTGCCCTGAGGACATGGTCAGGTCAATACAGCTGATTTACAGTACGGTCATGAGAGGGCACATACTATCACACATGCTCATATAATGCAGGCCAGCTGAGTATTGATTTCAGTGATGTAACACTCATGTATTGGCCGAATATTAATTAATTCAAAAGTACATTACATTTTTGAAATAAATAAATCCTATACTAAAATACATTAAGTTGCCATTTAAACATGCAATGTCTTGAATACACCTCTTCTATGATGAGCATGTTTTTTTAGTTTTTTTTTGTTAATTATAATTCGTTTTTATTTGTTCTAGGTCAAGTACATTTTAGAATAATACACTATAATAAAAAAAGTTAATTAAAAATAATAATATTAATAATAAATAATAATTATAATTCTTGAATAAAAACATTAGTAGTTTGGCTAAATCTTATTTATTTATTTATATATTTTATTTATTTATTTAATTTTTGGAGAAAAGTGAAGCTGTTTTGTTAAAATATTATTAATAATTGAAAAATACTTTTGTGTGCCAAATCAAAGTCATGTAGTGTGTAGTGACACATTAAAGGTGTAATGGAAATGTATTATTACTTTTTACTTGATGTTTACACCACATGACATTTATTAGCTAATTAAATTTAAACCCAAGTTAAAATATTTAAACAGTGTACATTTTTAAACCATATAAAAGATTTCTAAGAACTTTGAACTTTTTACGGTTTGCAACTAGTTTATCTAGATTTTACTTGGAAAAAATTCAAAGTCTAAATTTGATATTTCACTCTGATAAAAGTGTTATTTTTCACACCAGACGGGCTGGTCTGCACAATTGCACCAAACTGCTGATCCCAGTAGAGCTGCATTTCTACATCAAACATGATTGTGGTGGCTTAAGCAAAAGAAAACATTTTATTTACCCATATGGGGTGCTGGGTTTTGAAATGGTAAAGGCTGGGTCTGGATCGAGACCACAGGGCCTGCAGGGATTTTTCTTTCTTCTTGCGTAAACATACACACGCAGTCACACAGTTGGCCTTGTGATAATATCTCTTAATGAGCTCTGAGAATGTGTCTATTTATGTAGTATGTGTGATAGAAGAGGGGGGCGGTGCAAAACCCATGCGGCCGACTGCTTTCATTGCAGAGTGTGCAGTAAAAATCTGCTCCAGCTCTACTTAGTGGTTTTGAGGTTGGGGTTACTCTACCAAAGCTAGGAAACATTTCTTATTTTTAAACCCAGAATAGTCAAACTTCAAAAAAGTAAAGTAGGAAAACTTTGTATGTGGACGTTTTACTGGAATGTAAATTTGGAAATTCAAATCAGCTTTCTGATGCTGAAATGTGACATAACGTCACTGCAAATCTGAGTTTAGCGGCACTTCTAACATCAGATGACGTGCTGGCCTCAAACGTGAAAGATTTAACCGTGTTGCTTAAGCTTAGCAAGGCACACACTTCAACGGTCTCTGATGTCGTGCTAAGTTTCCTTTGGCAATCTGTGCTATAATCCACTACGGCAAACAGGCAATTGACATTTCTGGGGGATTTTTTTCTTCCAGGGCGATTTCCTGGTTGACCGCGGGTATGCAGTGGCTTGAGTTTTATATGGTAAAGTGCAAAGGAGAAGACGAGACATGATTAGTGCCCGTCGGCCCGCTAACTGCCCTCTTCTGTGACCTCTTGATCTCTACAGGACCCTCAGGCATGCAAATTACCGCAGTTAAACACAACTGTACTAAATGTTGCTTAAGCTAATTGCGATCTTGAAAGAAAAGCCCTGATTTTTAAATGAATACCTAAACTTTATAAACCCTACTCCTTGAGGGAGCCATTTGAAAGGCCAGTTTAACATGTCTACATAATAACAGTTATAAAGGACATGAAATATTGACACGTTCACGAGAACATATTGTGGTGGTCTGGCGGTGTGCCTTGAATGTTCTCAATTATACATGGGGAGTATAGCAGAGTCCTCTGGCACAACTGTACCTACCATACTAACATACTAACAGCAGGTGTGCGGAGAGAGAGAATAAGAGAAGGAGAGAGCTGAAAGAAAAAATAAGAAGTGCATCTAAGGCTATGCCTCGGCAGTACTGAAAAGAGAGGAATATTAACTATTTACACATAACTTCAAGACTTAAATGGGATCTAAGAACAGAAGGACATACATACACCATTGTAAAAGCTCTTTCAAAGGCACTGAAGTGAGTAATACAAACTGTTAATAATATTGCACAAGATAAAGACAGTGAGAGATATATCAAAGGGATTTAAAATTTGATAGCAAAACACCTACCTTCAGGACTCTCTTCCTGCACATACGTCCCTGTCAGATACCTGTGCACCAGGGCAGACTTTCCACTGGCCAAGTTACCCACAATGCCCTGCGCATATACAATTATTAGGGGTCCCATTCATGATATTTTGGCATGTAAATAAACAGTGTCTCAGCCTAGACCTGAAGCAATTCCTAATAACCATGCTTTAACGTGAAGATTCCAGATGATTGTGGAACTAAACATGATTGACATGATATTATAACCTTTGCTGAGTACTGAGTACCATCAGTACAGTAAAACAGTGTCTTTTTAACTTTGGGTATTTTTAAGTCCCAGGGTTTGATTTTTATTAAAACTAAGTGGGGTTTTTTTGTACATGAAGATCAAATTAAAATGATCATCCCTTGTTATCATCCATTCTTAATCATGTTAATGGTTTTTCCTTGTCATAGAACATAATTCGATATTATAAAAGAACTACGAAATAGACCTGGCCGATAAAACGGTATCGATATTTATCGACGGTACACCATCATCGATAACTATAGAAAAAAATGTTTGATATATCGCACGATAGTGTCACGCTTTTTTTTTTTTCTTTAAAGGCACGTGTTATGAGTGACAACCAGAGAGCCAAAAGAACACACAAACACACGCTGAAATGAGTGCAGTGGCTGCGTGTGATGAGGAGACTGTAAATCAAAAAAAGGAATATTAGTCGAATTTAAAATAAAAATTTGCATTCAAATGCAAAAACATTTGAATTTTAGGTGTGCGTCAGGGAGCCTTATCAGCGGCGCACGAGAAAAAACCTTAAGTTTTTGTTAGTCTATATCCAGTTGAAACCACAAGATGCACCGCTGCTGCATTTTCCATTCAAAATATTAGAGAAATATAGAAGCTCAATGCGGAGAAGATCTTGAATGTGTTAAAACCGAAACCAAGCCATTCACCCAGAACGCATATTCGGCACATTCTTGAGACGCACAACTATGACTGTTGCACTTGCATCTCGCACAAGAGATGAATAGAAAGCCATGTAAAGTTAAAAGAGGTTCAACTTTTAGAAAACATGTCTCGAGAATTTGTGGGGGTTTTATTCCATTCCACTGCGTCTCATGTGTTTTTAAATGCAATCGTGTGATCGGCGCTTTGGCTATTTGTATTGAGCTATGCATAAATACATGAAGCGGTTTTGTTCATTATTGTTTATGCAATTTACGAAATCATATTTGATTTATAAATATTAGTTTAGACGTTATGTACTTTTTTATAGACAGCCGTTATTTTCATTGCATTGAATAAACCGTTTAATGAAGTGCATTATTTTGCTCATTGCGCCCTCCAGTGGCCTCGGGAGACAAGCCAAAAGTTTCCTTAAACCTTATTCAGTCTGCATATAAACATTAGAAATTAGATATTTGTTTTAATTTTTATTTTGTGTTTGACTGTTTAAACAAAAATTATTTGTTGTTTGTCTTAATAAATTGGGTAAATTAAAAATACTGTGGTTAAATTTAAACCTTTTTTCTACTGCTCTCTGTTTAAGAAAGGTTATGAGAAATTTTCAATGATTATTCAAGTTCAAAAAAGGAGCAAAATTCAAAATTGCTAAAAATCTTGGCTCATAGAAATTTACATTTTGGTATGCATTTGGCTCGGCATGAGCCAAGGAATCGGTTCAAAGTTAATTGCAGAAATATGAGTGTAAATTTGGCCTATTGGTGGCACTAGAGAGTAGGGCTGGACGATATATCGAAATTATCGAAATATCGCAAATGCAAATATCGCAAGGGCGTGCGATATCCGAATCATTTTAATAATAGGCTACTTAAATCAAAATGTTGCAAAAGGTCAAAGTTTTAGTTCGATGCATATAGCAGAGAATTGCTTGACGTTAAAAAGAGTTATTAAGTGCAATAAATTGCAGAAAACAACTCTTTGCCGTCTCGTCTTGCTGTCTGACTCACACCTGAAGCGCGCGCACAAGCCGCATCTCGCACAGCGTATCTTCCGTTCTGCCGCACAAGTGCGCACACACAGAGAGACGCGTTTCAGACCGAGTTGATTTGTCTTTCGCATCTCCTCATGTTTGAACAGACACATACACACAGAATTATGTCAATAGTACCCGTCTCGACGATCATTCTCGTAAACGCAGTCGGTTATGTTTTAAATTAATGTAAACAGCTGAGAAAGAAATCGGATGAGTATCATTATACTGGATCTGTGCAGTCGGATTTAAAGGGACAGCAGCCTATAAATACGTGCTGCTGAATATGACACTAATGTTAATAAAACAACAAAACAGCTATAACAAAGATTAATCTAAATTTAATTCATACAGTGAACACTATGCAGTGTTATTTTACACTTATTACATTTCTGTACCTGAATACTACTGTTTATATTATCTATGCTTGTAAATTGTGTATTTCTTTTTTTTCTTCTTTTTTACTGACTGTTCACTTGCCTTTAATCATGTTTGAACTTTCTCAGACTATAGTTTTTGCTGTGGTATATGAAGAAGCACTTAAAGTGTATGGAAACAAAGTTACAATGATATAAAATAATTTTTTTTTGTTGTTTGTATGTTCACACTGATGTTAAAATGGCATTTTCTGATTTGTGACATTACTTTTTATGTAATGCTAAAACACTGCTGGTCACTTTCAGAAGTTGTAGTGATTCTTTCTTTTCCAAGAAAGAATGTGAAACAAATTGGTTATATAATTTTCATTTTTAAATATTTTAAAATATAATTGAAATTGATTTTACACACTAAGCAATATTGTATCGCATATCGAACATCGCATTTTTTAACAAGGTATTTTTCTTCAATATCACACAGCCCTACTAGAGAGTTTGAGATTTGAGACTCTAAATTTGTTACGTTTAATATGGAGACTGTCCTCTATCTGTGTGCCAAATTTCATGACCTTCTCTCCAAGTAGTTCGATGGGCTGTCATAGACTTCAAGAGTGGATGAGGAGGAGGAAGCGGAAGAAGAAGAGGAAGAAGAGGAAGAGGAAGAAGAAGAAGAAGAAGAAGAAGAAGAAGAAGAAGAAGAAGAAGAAGAAGAAACCTAATGGATACAATAGGATCCGTTAAGTCTAGAAGCAAAATTATTTTTCCACATGCCGAGTCAAATGCATACCAAAATTTTAATTTCTACGGGTCAAAAAAAAACTTTTTTTGAACCTGTCCTAGATGGTTTGCCTGATTTTCACCAAAATTGGCTCAGATCATCCTCAGACAATGCTGGCAAAAGGTTATCAAAAGATTTCCGATGTTGAAGAAATTCACACAAAAATGGACTTGAGGCCATATCTTCGCAATACTTTAGCGAATTCTGACCAAACCCTAAATATTGTTTAATTTTCTTTATTTTGGATTAAACAAATTATATCTATGCATTAATATGCGTTGGCATGACAAGTAAGTCATTTAATTTTAAAACTGGTACAATGTCATTTTCACATGCAATTATTTCATCACAGAAAGCCATCAAACAAGAAATAATTTGCGATGGAGGAAATTACGCTGTAATGACATTTCTGATGCATATATATCTTTATGGATATTATTAGTGGACCAACAAATAAAGCAGTGAGAGTGTAAAGAGTCTAAGAGTTTATTTTCTAATTTCAAATTAACTTTCCACAGGCCAAGAAACACAGAATTCAGCGTATTCAGGCCAATTTAGAGAGGGTACGACCTGATCAAAGCTGTTTTGTGGTGAGGTCGCGAGCATGCAACACTAATTTAAGCAATAAAATGATGCAAATTAAATATTGTATTAGTTATGATGAAAATGGCACATTTTAAACATCAGTGATTGGACTCACCACTTTGAGCTCTGGTACGGAGCGACTGAGCGTCCACTCCTGACTGTTGACAAAGGCATCTGTAACAGAGACAGAGAGAGATCATTGTAAATGTGGCCACACCCTTCAGTTCAATCTTATTTACAGAACAGTTCTAGATGAGCGACTCAATGATCAATACAAACGACAGAGGAAAAGACCAAAACTGAACAAAACCATTTCCATTCACACTTATCCAAACCAAACATACTACTCCACAACTACACTACAGAACAAAACATGTTTGTGTTAATTTTAGGTCTTTTCAGCAGAGTGAATGATCAAATAGGCCTATGTGTTAATTAGAGCCCACTGTGCCTGCACGGCCCCCACACTCAGCTGCACAACACGTTTCACACCACAATAGAACAATAGTGGATGCAGGTGCACTGTGGGCTCAAATGCTCAGAGGAAATCTAAGAGACCAGCAAATAATACTGCAAATCCACGACTCAAGAAAAGTTTATATATGGCGAGAGTCAGGTCATGCTGTATTCTCAAAGAAAATGCCCATGATGATCAATGCTACATAAAATGCTAGATAACAATAGAGCATGCTGTTAGCAATACCAAAGTCATGGATTCGATTCCCAGGATTGAATGAACAAATAAAATGTTTATATTGAATACAATGTAAGTCACTTTGAATAAAAGCACCCGCCAAATACACAAATGTAATGAGCTGGGGAAGTCGTGGCCTAATGGTTAGAGAGTCGGACTCGTAACCCAAAGGTTGCGAGTTCGAGTCTCCATTCCGGCAGGGATTGTAGGTGGGGGGAGTGAATGTACAGCGCTCTCTCTCCCACCTTCAATACCACGACAGAACCCCAAACTGCTCCCCGGGCGCCGCAGCATAAATGGCTGCCCACTGCTCCGGGTGTGTGTTCACTGCTGTGTGTGTGCACTTAGGATGGGTTAAATGCAGAGCACTAATTCCTAGTATGGGTAACCATACTTGGCCACATGTCACATTTCACATGTCACATGTCACTTCACTTCCTACAAAGAATGGTGTCTTCTAAAGACTGGAATACACTACATGAACCGCTTATAAAACACTAGGCATCATACATTTGCAGACTTTATATATGGTTACAGCAGAAAAAGTTGTAAATAAAAGACTGAAAAATCACACACTACCAGATATTAGTCACCAAACCACAACAAACTCTTGCAATAACATGCGCATCATTGCGAAGAGATGCATGACAAACGAAAATGTGTTCTAATATCACTCCAAAAAAAAAAAATGTCTTTCAGCAACTGACATGCAACAGGACACCTCCAGCCTTAATCTTAAATGAAATGGAACTATTTGGAATAATTTGGACAATGTTCATATGCGCAACAAACAGCCCTCCAAAAAAAACTGTATTATATGAGGAAGCCTAATTTTAAGTGAAATTTCCAGAGCTGAAAAGTAAAGTAAATTAATACCAATAGAATCTTAAATATTAGTCTAAAGTATTTTATTGGATAAGAATTATAAAAATATATATCCTTATCTTTAATCCTTATCCAGACAGTCACAACGATTGGAAAAGTCATGTCAATTTCTATTTGGAGTCAAAAAGGTTGAAAACCGTGCAGTGTTTCAAGTAGAGTGTGACGTTAGCGTGCTGCTTTGCTATCGTAGTGATTCATTAGCATAAAAATACATATCACACACAATCAGCATAAAGCATCTAATTAGCATAAAAACACACTGTATACACAAATATTATGTAAAATATTCTAAAATAGGTTGCATTATATCAAAATATTTAGGTAGGCCTATTCAATGAAATAAGCATATTTACAAATCAATATTTGTCTAACCCCATTCACCATATTGTCTGATTTGCCTTGTCCACACATTAAGAGTGTGCATGTGATGTCTTAAAATGTTGTCTAGGTAGGCATTTTGGGGCATTGCTTTATTATTCGTTGTGTTTATCTCTGTGCACAAAGCAATGGATGGTTTGCTTCCATCATCTGCTCACTGTTGTCAGATAACAACAGCCTATAATTTCTCAAGAGACCCATACTAAACACAAGATATATGTATAACCCTTGGAGATTGCCACTTTTTTTAAAGGCTATCAGAAGAATAGGGGGGAGGGGGGGGGGGTGCTACATACAGTGGGTACGGAAAGTATTCAGACCCCCTTAAATTTTTCACTCGTTGTTATATTGCAGCCATTTGCTAAAAACATTTAAGGTAATTTTTTTCCTCATTGATGTACACACAGCACCCCATATTGACAGAAAAAAAAAGAATTGTTGACATTTTTGCAGATTTTATTAAAAAAGAAAAACTGAAATAAAAAAAATTCAGACCCTTTGCTCAGTATTTAGAATAAGCACCCTTTTGATTTAATACAGCCATGAGTCTTTTTGGGAAAAATGCAACAAGTTTTTCACACCTGGATTTGGGGATCCTCTGCCATTCCTCCTTGCAGATCCTCTCCAGTTCTGTCATGTTGGATAGTAAAACGTTGGTGGACAGCATTTTTAGGTCTCTCCAGAGATGCTAAATTGGGTTTAAGTCAGGGCTCTGGCTGGGCCATTCAAGAACAGTCACAGAGTTGTTGTGAAGCCACTCCTTCATTATTTTAGCTATCTGCTTAGGGTCATTGTCTTGTTGGAAGGAAACCTTCGGCCCAGTCTGAGGTCCTGAGCACTATGGAGAAGGTTTTCGTCCAGGATATCGCTGTACTTGGCCGCATTCATCTTTCCATCGATTGCAACCAGTCGTCCTGTCCCTGCAGCTGAAAACACCCCCACAGCATGATGCTGCCAAAACCATGCTTCACTGTTGGGACTGTATAAGACAGGTGATGAGCAGTGCCTGGTTTTATCCACACATACCGCTTAGAATTAAGGCCAAAAAGTTATCTTGGTCTCATCAGCTTGGAGTCCTTCAGGTGCTTTTTAGCAAATTCCATGCGGGGGGGCTTTCATGTGTCTTGCACTGAGGAGAGGTTCCGTTGGGCCACTCTGCCATAAAGCCCAGACTGGTGGAGGGCTGCAGTGATGGTGATTTCTACAACTTTCTCCCATCTCCCGAATGCATCTCTGGAGCTCAGCCACAGTGATCTTTGGGTTCTTCTTTACCTCTCTCACCAAGGCTCTTCTCCCCCGATAGCTCAGTTTGGCTGGACGGCCAGCTCTAGGAAGGGTTCTGGTCATCCCAAACGTCTTCCATTTAAGGATTATGGAGGCCACTGTGCTCTAGGAACCTTAAGTGCAGCAGAAATTTTGTAACCTTGGCCAGATCTGTGCCTTGCCACAATTCTGTCTCTGAGATCTTCAGACAGTTCCTTTGACCTCATGATTCTAATTTGCTCTGACATGCACTGTGAGCTGTAAGGTTTTATATAGACAGGTGTGTGGCTTTCCTAATCAAGTCCAATCAGTATAATCAAACACAGCTGGACTCAAATGAAGGTGTAGAACCATCTCAAGGATGATCAGAAGAAATGGACAGCACCTGAGTTAAATATATGAGTGTCACAGCAAAGGGTCTGAATACTTAGGACCATGTGATATTTCATTTTTTCTTTTTTAATAAATCTGAAAAATGTCAACAATTCTGTGTTTTTTCTGTCAATATGGGGTACTGTGTGTACATTAATGAGGAAAAAAAAATTAACTTAAATGATTTAGCAAATGGCTGCAATATAACAAAAAGAGTGAAAAATTTAAGGGGGTCTGAATACTTTCCGTACCCACTGTATATTCCACTGGGTAACCCTGAAAAGGCCACAGCGCCTGAAATCTAAGGAAGGTTAACACAATCTGTTACCCACACAGAAAGCATATTTCATTTTTCAATTCATTTTTATAAATAAATTTAGATTAATCTTTAGGGCTACTAACGTTTTTCAGTCAAGAGCAGTGCGTGGTCTTTCTTTTGTTGCTTGATTAACATCAATGACTCGGACAATAGCAACTAAATTAGGCTGCTGTCCCTTAAAAACCGAATGCACAGCTACAATGTACTGAGACACGTTATCCCTACTGTTTATGTTCACTTAAGACGTAATCAACTGTGTTTACGTGAATACTCGTCAAAACGGACAATTTGACATAATTTTGTGTGTAATTCTCCATTCATGCGACGCGAAAGAGTACTTGTGCGCTGTGAGACGCGCTTTCTGTATGTGTATGCTTCAGTGTCTGCGCTCAGAAAACTGGACCGAATTGAGTTCATTATTGCGTCGTCAGATTTATCCATATGTCTGCTCTTCTCTTACTCCCACATATTGACATTTTTGAACGTTTTATGGGACGTGCAGCAAGTGTATGCTAGCTTATGTCCCGCCGGTTCATATGTACGCATCTAACCTCCTAACCACGCAGCAGATTCCTTCTGAATGAATCTCTTCCCAAATCGTCCCTCCCTAACATTTTCGTCTCGTTTTTATTCGTTGACGAAAATGTCAATAGATTTACGTCATAGTTTTTGTCATTCAAAAAGAGTTTTAGTTTGTTATCTCTTTGTCGTCTGTGAAAAAAATGTTGTTGACGAAAATTAGGACGAAAATTATTCATCAACGAAATTAACACTGATGGGTATTAAAGGGAAAAATAAGGATTGATTGCACAATTGATGCTGTAATCACATATAAATCATATTGTTTGAAGAAATCAGACTTATTTGAGAACTTTGATCTCCTTCCTCTATTGGGCGTTCCAAGCACAGATGCAATCAATCAACACAGCACTATGACAGCTGTCTGTGATACTGCGACTCATTCAAAATGACAGTCTGTAACATCACAGGAGACATGATGGGAGTGACAGACCGGTAATGAACCATTACAGCCAAAGCCCTTGTCAGTCTTGTCTCATCTCTTCAATTGAAACAGACTTGCTGGATTATTTTTCATTATGGAAGTCAATAGCATGGTTGATTATAAAACTCATTGCAGCCTTGATAAAAACAGTAATAACAGACATTGCAAGAGCTTTAGTCTGACCTTACTATTATACTTAAGTTAAATTATCTAAAAGAAATCTCAATCTCAAACATTGGCAGGATAAAAAAGGTATCTTTGCAGAAAATCATTGCAAATACAGAAAGGTTCTTGATATTTGTCTTTGTACAGAGTAATGCAATGTGTTTATGCGGTTTAAGGTTAAAAAAACACATTATTTTCCACATAATGTACACTATTGTAGCTCCTCTATGCCCCGACTTTCTGAAACGCATAGATTTTTTACAAAGCTCATCGTTCTGAAAAGCGAGGTGTATGCTGATTGGCCAGCTATCCAGTGCGTTGTGATTGGCTGAATACCTCAAGCGTGTGATGGAAATGTTACACCCCTTACCATACTGTGATGCCGTGTCCCAGCCGGAGCGATGAGACAAAACCAATAAAGCCCATTACAAACGAGGCATTTGTTGCATCCAGTGGGATATACTGTGTTTATACTTATACTGTGTTTTTACGCGTTGCGATCGCGCCGCGTAAACATAAAACCATGTCTGCATCTGTTATCGGAGAAACGACAAACAACAAGTGCTACTCTACACTGCTCAAAACTCGCGTTTGAATCGTCAGTGGCAAATTCTTTAAATAAAAAAAACGTACTTACAGGCTGTGAGTCAGAAGCGCCAGATTGTCCTTGCAAAGTTGGAACTGCCCCACTTTATAGAAACAGCCTTTGAGCACAGACGCATTGTAGGCTACTGGTTCAGGAAACAGTCCTCATCCTCCATAAAATGCGCCGCACACATCTGAATATTTGGGTTGAACTGTTCTGGAACAGTGTTGAAAATACAAATTAACCACTGATTTCTAGTTGTGTCTCTTTTGGAAGACCAAACAAAGTAATTCCGCTTTCACAACGAAACACACAGCATCACACACGGCGGGCTTGAGTGAGCGGCGGCCAGCGGGCTTGCGGCAACCACATGTGAAGACCCTGGTCTAGACTTCATCCATGGTGAAAGCCGATCCGGCGATCCACAGCACAAAGTTGATGTATTTCCTCAGCGACCAGCACGGATCAGCTCTAGGCATGACGAAGCGGATATCATCCTCTTTTGGAAGGCCAAACAAAAGTAGTTCGCTTTCACAATGAAAACACACAGCACCTTCACGACATGACGGCAGCGGTAACAATACTACAGCGAGAATAAAAGTTCTGCCTTCGTCTTGCATAAACATTTGGGCGGTGTTATGCAAATCTTCCCACCCAGTGACGTAGACATGTGGGGGCGTGTTTAAACAGGCGTTTTAGGAGGGCGTGGTGCAAGTCTTAACTTTTATAAAAGAATATCTCTTTGGATTTGAGACATTAGTCTTTGCAACTTTACAGATCTTCTTTATGCACCAAGAGCTTGTAACACTCCAAAGAGAAAGAAAAAATTTAAATCGCATCATATGACCCCTTTAAACTCGATTTTGCTGCTCAAAAAAAACAAAAAAAAAAAAAAAACGTTTAATGGCTCAGATAGTTATGGATCGACATAGCACTGCAGTATTCAATGAAACTGCTTGAACACTGAATTAAATGGAGCGAATAAAAAGCCTATTATTATTTAGACAGCTGAAATTAAAATTTTCTATTTTATGAATTTGACAACATTAACACTTATTGTCCTGCTTAAAGCAGCTTCACATTAATAAGCAGGACACTAAGGGTTAATGTTGTAAAATTCATAAATTATTTTTTTCTTTTTAAGAAGTGCTTTAGGTTTTATTAGTATGTGGGACATCCAGTCATTCACTGCATTGTATTTCAACTACTATTCAGTGTAATCTTTAATGAAAACTAAAACTAAATCCAAAAAATTACACTGGAAATACAAAACATAACTGGAAAAAACAAGCTAAACAAATTCATTATGACACCAAAACTTAATAAAACAGCAACAAATTGGAGTTTTAATTTTGGATACATTGTATATTTTAACACTAAACTGTGAAATTGAACGTCATTAAACTTTTTTAAATGATACAGTTAATTAACATTTTAGTGTCCTAAAATGCTAAAACTTAACTAAAACTAAAATAAAAACTAAAACTAGAAAACCTGATCATGTGAACATACTTTTGTTGTATATTTTGAATTTCATTGCAATAGGGGAAACCTCTAGGTGAAATAATTCTGGCAAGTGAACCTCATCTGCATTTGATTGTGTGGTAAACACATAGTTACTTCACAAATATGACAATCCTGTTGTAACTTTAAAGTCACTGAAAGTCAAGGAGGACACAAAAATCAACTTCAGAATAGAAACAGCCAAGATATTCTAGCAGGTGGGCTAATGAGGGGTGTGTCTGTGTGCCCTGTGGGAAGCTCATGTGTCTTATTTAAATGCTCTTATGTATTTGTTTATATGTGTATGTAAAGTGAGAGTCTCATTTCACTCAGTGTTGATTCTTTGCAGTCAGTTTCCCATGACCTGCCTGGACCCTCCACCCCCTCGCTGCGAGCTGACCGATTACAGAAGCAGACTTCCACCACCCACTTTGTGTGTCGGGCAGAAAATGATGACATGATGGAAAGAACAATATAGTGAAATTGGAATAAAAAAATAAAAAGACATTTACAGGAAGTCCTTCAATTTACAATAATTCTGCATCATGTTACCAGGGTCAGTATCCTGGTCTTTGTGATGGCCTGACCCGGATCAGGTCCTTCCTCAGCTTTTATCCTGCTCAGCTTTCATCCTTAGGATTCACCCTCACTTTACAAGCTTGCAGCTTTTAGAGAGTCTCCTAAATCATTCAAATCCCACACACCCAATGTAAGCATCCTGAGGGGACTTGGAGAGCTAGGCCAACACCAGTCCAAAATCGACACCATGAGGCTCCATCGAAGATTCAACTAGGATTTATGAAAGCGGAACTAACACACAAAGCGTAATAATGAATGTGTCGGGTAGCGTGCAACAATTAACCATTAAACAGCGCTCAAAGGTGCACTTGGCACAAGTCACAACTCCCAAGGACATCTATCATCATTCGGTCAGGGCGTAAATATCTTTCTGTCGTGAAGCGGCTTTTCCTTTCCTGCAGAACAGTGAGAGTGTGTAATTCCTCTGAATGAGATGTCTGGTATGAGATCCAAGTAGCTTGATTATAGCTGGTCTCATCTATACTCATCTACAGCCAGAATCTTGACAGTCATCAAAGTGTGATGCATTTTGCAGCTTATTCTGTCTAAGAACTGGCCTGATTAGACAAGAAGAGGTCGTCAGATTGGAGCTTGGCAAAAGCTCTTTCCATATATATGTGCAATATGCATTAGAGTGCTTACCAACATTTCCTGCACTGCTTTTCACGCCATTTCCATAATGAATTTGAGTTTGCAGTCCGTGCACAGCAAACTATTGACAGATAACACTTCTTACTTTTGAGTTTTTCTTTCGAGCTGCATCGGGGGGAAAAATGATTTGACCAGTGTAGTCTGTTTCATGTGCGAATGACTCTGCTTCTTTTAATGAATTGTTCAAAAGAGTTACAGTTTGAATCAGTCTGATGAATCTGACTGAACTCAATAAATCAGTCTGACTTACTGACCTGCAAGCTATCATTACTTTCAACTAGGCCTGGGCGATAAAAGGTATCGATATTTATCGACGGTACATCTTCTTCGATAACAATAGAAAAAATGTTCAATATAGTGCACGATATAGTCATGTGCTATGAGTGACGCAGACATCACACACAAACACGAACACATGCTGAATTGAGTGCTGTACCTGCCTGTGATGAGGAGATCGTAAATAAGAATGAATATTAGTAGAATTTAAAATAAACATTTGCATTTGAATACAAAAATAGTACAATCACATGTTACGTGTGGCGTCAGGAGCTTCATCATCCGTTTGCACAAAACGCAGTTTGATGATGTTTAAGTGACGGTTGTTGCATTTTAATGTTTTGTTAGTCTACTCTAGCCCACGAGACATGCACTTGCTGCGTTATTCTTTCAAAATATTAGAGAAATATTGTAGCTTAATGCTTAGAAGATCTTGATTAGGTTAAAACCGAAACCAAGCCAATCACACAGAACACATATTCAGCAATTTTTTTAGATGGACAAATATGACTGTTGCACTCGCGTCTCACACAAGAGATGTATAGAAAGCCATGCAAAGTTAAAACAGTTTAAACTTTTAGAAAACCCCTCACAAATTTGTGACGTCACGTCCTTTGCACTGTCTCTCATATGTTTTCAAATGCAGTCTGTGTGATTTGCGATTCGGCTCTTTGTATTAAGCAATGTATAAATACATGAAGCTGTTTTGTTCATAATTGTTTATGCAATTTACGAAATTATATTTGATTTTTATTTGTTAATTTAGAGGTAATGCACATTTTTTTTTATAGACAGTTATTTTCTTGCGTTGACAATTTAATACGCTGAATTGTTTTGCTCATTGCGCCCTCCTGTGGCCTCGGGAAACGAGCCAAAAGTTGAACCTATTTAATCTGCATATAAAGCATTAGAAATTAGATATTTGTTAAATTTTTTATTTTGTGTTTGACTGTTAAACATTTTTTTGTTTGTCTCAATAAATTGGGTTAATTGAAAAATACAGTGGTTAAATAAAAAAAAAAAAATTCCTATTGCTCTTTGTTTTAAAAAAAGAGTTGAAAAATTATCGATACGGAACGATATGAAACATTATAACCATTGATACATTTTTTTTAGGCTATATCGGCCAGCCTATCTCTTTTCAACTTTGCAATACTTTTGGCTGGGTTGCTCATATGGCTTTTCTCTTTCCTTTTTTTTTTTTTGCACACCATATGTAAAGGGATAGAGTCTAGAATCGTCCTCATGTCCATTCCAAAACTGTATGCATTTTTTTCTTCTGTGGAGTACAAAAGATTATAGTTTGAAATGTGTTTAGTCAGTCACATTAGTGAAATTTCAGAAAATTTTTGTGGGCAAAAGACCTGTTGAGGTATGTACCTTTTACAACACTCACGTGCGATAAGGAATCATGATCATGTTTCACAATTCAAATTTCTAAATTTCTCAATTGTATTTTAATTAGAAATGACATGTAATTTATTCATTTGCTTGACAAAATGCTGAACAAACAGCAAATCAAATAAATAAATAACACAAATAAAAGAAACAGCCCTGTGAAGTTAGTTTTTTTTTAATTCCATTAAAATTTGGCTCTGTCTAAAACCTATTTTTAATTAATTAATTCATTCAAAATTTGCATTAATTAAAATTTTTATAACTGAATTTTGTGATTCCGTCTGCATTTTCTGCATCAAGGAATCACAATAATTGTAATTGGAATAGAATTGAAAATGAGGAACATACAGAGACAAAAAGGAACACATAAGGCTTGCCCAATTGGTTTGAGACTTTTATAAAGAACACAGTGAGAGGCAGCTAAGTGCATGTGGAGTCAGTGTTCTGTGGAGCCTCAGTTCAATTCAATTAGCTCTGAATGCTGCCAGAAACATGACTGACTGCTGCACAGTCTGAAGATTTGATGGAGGATATTGGAGAACCTCCCTCCTCCCTCCGTTTCACTGTCACTTTACACTCCTCATCTCAAGCTCTCATCTCATTCCCACCTCACCCATTGTTTCCTCAACAATGTAGATCTCACCTCATCCAGTTCTGTCAGGTTGGATGCAAACGTTGGTGGACAGCCATTTTTAGGTCTCTCCAGAGATGCTCAATTGGGTTTAAGTCAGGTCTCGTGCTGGCCATCAGAACAGCAACACAGTTTTGGCAGGCCCTTCCTCTTTATTTAGCTGTGTTCTTAGGGGTCATTGTCTTTGGGTGGAAGTACAACCCTTCGGCCCAGTCTGAGGTCCTTACACTCTGGAGAATTTTTCGTCCAGGATTCCCTGTACTTTTGGCCGCATTCCATCTTTTCCCGCGATTGCAACCAGTTCGTCCTGTCCCTGCAGCTGAAAAACCCCCCCCACAGCATGATGCTGCCACCACCATGCTTCACTGTTGGGACTGTATTGGACAGGTGATGAGCAGTGCCTGGTTTTCTCCACACATACCGCTTAGAATTAAGGCCAAAAAGTTCTTTCTTGGTCTCATCAGACCAGAGAATCTTATTTCTCACCATCTTGGAGTCCTCCATGCGGGCTTTCATGTGTCTTGCACTGAGGAGAGGCTTCCATCGGGCCACTCTGCCATAAAGCCCCGACTGGTGGAGGGCTGCAGTGATGGTTTACTTTCTACAACTTTCTCCCATCTCCTGACTGCATCTCTGGAGCTCAGCCGCAGTGATCTTTGGGTTCTTCTTAACCTCTCTCACCAAGGCTCTTCTCCCCCGATATCTCAGTTTGGCCAGACGGCCAGCTCTTAGGAAGGGTTCTGGTCGTCCCAAACGTCTTCCCTTTAAGGATTATGGAGGCCAATGTGCTCTTAGGAACCTTAAGTGCAAAAGAAATTTTTTTGTAACCTTGTCCAGACCTGTGCCTTGCCACAATTCTTCCTCTGAGCTCTTCAGGCAGTTCCTTTGACCTCATGATTCTCATTTGTTCTGACATGCACTGTGAGCTGTAAGGTGTTATATAGACATGTGTGTGGCTTTCCTATTCAAGTCCAATCAGTATAACCAAACACAGCTGGACTCAAATGAAGGTGTAAACCATCTCACGGAGGATCAAAGAAATGGACAGCACCTGAGTTAAATTATATGAGTGTCACAGCAAAGGGTCTAAATACTTAGGACCATGTGATATTCCAGTTTTTCCTTTTTTAATAAATTTGCAAAAATGTCAACGATTCTGTGTTTTTCTGTCATTATGGGGTGCTGGGTGTACATTAATGAGGGAAAAAAAATTACTTAAATTATTTTAGCAAATGGCTGCAATATAAAAAAAGAGTGAAATTTAAGGGGGTCTGAATACTTTCCTGAATACCCATTGCTGTATATTGAGATATATTGTTCATATACTGTATATACTTATATATATCCAAGCACCCCATTCCTAGCCATTTCTAATATACATTTGATTAATATTTCTAAATATTATTAAATTGTAATGAAATTGCAGATCCATCTTTGATTGTCAAAAGAATTCCAGGTGCAGTTCCCTCTCAGCCAATTAGATTTCACGTAGCATTTCCATCAGTCAGTAGTGGAAGTCTGATTGGTCGATAACTTTTGACAACATTTAGTCAAGGTGCGAAAATAATTAATTTCTGCCATAAGAGCACAGAGAGATTTGTGAGTGCACAGGACACCGTTTGAGCGCGCACACTTTGGTTTTGTACGAGAGCAAAGGAAATCAGCATGCGAGTGAAGAGATTCACGCTCACGCATCGTTGATGTACTTTCGCACTATAACAACACGTTCTCGACATTTGTCAGTAAAATAATGCCATAATCAGCTCCCTAGTTCAGCAGTCAGGGCACTGATCAGGGAGTCATTTTAAGGGCTGTCTCAATCGCCAAATCCTTCCACTGCACTGGAATGTTCGCTCCCTGAAAAATCCCACAATGCACCGCAAAAACTAGGGAGCATCAGTGCACATTTCTGAAGAGCGAAACATAAGCCACATGAGCCAACTCGATAAATATAATGACCATTTTTTAGTATATTTCCGCATATACACATCGCTAGACAGGTAATTAACATTTATAATTAATATTCGGCTGAAATGTTGTAAGAACAGAAGAATGTGTTTAAAAAATTATATCAAAAAGAGATTGGTCCTGCCTGTTGTTGATTAATTCCAGTGATGATGTTCTACAATGTTGTCAGTTGACGTTGTACGTAGTCATGTCACCAGAAACTAAGTTATCACTGTCCCAATGTGCAGTGAGCCAGGGATCTTGCACTCATCCCGCGGAAGAACATTCCAACCGGAGCTACTTCTCTAAGTTTATGTCTATGGCGATTCACGCAGGTATGTGTTACTCCGCAGTGGTGATGACCCGACCAGGCTACAATAGTCCAATTATAAGTACTTATTATAAGTGTACCGTTGTGATTCGGGATAAGACAAAAACGCGGTTTGGAAGATGAATTCATGATGTACTCGCTCATTATATACATTTTGCAAATTTTGAACACAGAAAAAGTTACATAGTGCTGCTTTAAGGCCTGTTCACACCAAGAAAGATAACTATAAAGATAACTATATTAGCATCCACACCAGTGGACGATATCGTCTATTTATTCCAAGCGCATGCTCGTCTGCCACTTTAAATTCTCAAGCTCGTTGTAGCAGGTTTAATTCTGATTGGCTGTCAATGTTTTTAATCGTTCATCAGCTGAAAAAAAAGATTTCAATGATATCTTTTCTCTGTGCCTTTATCGTTATAGCTGTGGTGTGGACTCTGCTATTCTTTAATATTGAGAATGATTTTAGAACTATATCGTTATCTTTATAGTTATCGTCTTTGGTGTGAACAGGCCTTTATGGGTTTGGAACGACATGTGGGTGAATAAATGACAACAGAACAGAGTAAATTGAACGAACAAACATTTCAAATTGTATCGCACCCAGAATATTCATTTTAGCTGACGTTTCTGCCATTATTTATAAACTACAAAAGGACCATCACTTTTAAAACGATTGTCTAAAACCATCTATCTTCAAATTCCTCAGTACCAACCATATGGTCTCCTGTAATGCACCAGGCTTCGTAAGTTTCCTGACTCAGTAAGACATTCTTAATAACATAAACCTGCTACACGCATGTGCACATCACGTGCTGAGACAGCAGAAGAAAAGCGGAGTCTGTGTCCTAGATTTTACAAGCGAGAAAAACCTGGCCTATTAGCTCCATGCTCCATGTATTCACATATACTGTGACAATGGAAAGTCTATTACCCTCACACAGTGTTTCTGTGTGTCACCTCCGCAAAGACAGCAGGAGATAAGAGTGTTTAGCAGAATGTGTCTGCTCTTCATCAAAATGACACAGGGGAACAGAGAGAGGAAGAGGGTTGGAAAAGAAAAGAAGCAGCAAGTTAGTGATGGAATAAGCAGGGGTGATACACTATTTCCACATTGTGGTAGATAGATTATCCAGCGTAGCACAGTTGAACATGTGTTTTGTGTCCTGGCTGCCTCTACCTGTCCGAAGCACCGCCTGTTCCCTCCCAGGCTTTAGTCTGTACATATCAACACAGTATTCCCAAAACAGCTGAACAAGGTGTGTTTGTACCCATGTCAAACATACAGGATGGGACTGAGAGGGACATACACACATACACACATTTCTGCATCAAACCACAACAATTCAGAAACATACTTTTAAATCCATTATTTATAATTCTGTTAATTGGAGAGAAAAAAAACATCCACAGGACAAAATATTACTCAAAGATAACTGGCATGTGTTGTTATGCATTACCAAAATGTCATGAAAGTAAATATATTATGCAATATTCGGTGATCTGACTTGCCCTAAAACACACGTTTTGTGCAGTGTTCATTTTCCTTTAAAATTACAAAAATATCCTTTAAATTTTCTCATTGTTTTGTAATTTCATGTCCATTTAATTTAGTTAATTTCCATTACTCTCACAAAAACTCAGTTTGTCAATGAAAATAACATTAGTTACCAATTACATACAAATTAACAAAAACAGGTAAAACTGTAACAGACCAAACTTATTTAAAAATTGTGTAAACATTCATTCATTTTAATGTATTTAACATTATACATTAAAACTGTCCTTATGAAAACCTCCTGAAATATTAGCATGGTAACAGTTTTAAAATAGTGTTTTAAAATTAATTTAGGCCTAATTATCATCAGGGTGCATTTTTTCGTCTCATCTTTGACAAAAGCAAAAAGCGTGAAAACGCATCAGAAATTTGGTTGACACTGTTGTTTGCAATTTATGCTATCTGTGAACACATTTTAACTTGGATGACATGAATCGGAATGAATTCATTAAATTACTGTGCAGAAAAAAAGGTGCATTTTTACTGGTGTTTGTGCCAACAAGGGAAAAAAACAGCGTTCTGCATCATGAACCCTACATTTAGAGCAACTGTGTGTACTGTTTGCTCATGTATCAACAACACACTTTTTTCTTGCAGCACAAAGGGAATAAATGCATTTAAGAAAAACCAAGGAGTCACAATCGTGGGACACAACATATTCTATGCTTGAAATTTCTCATGCACAACCACAGTAAACAAGACGCGCTGACTGAAACCAACATGGATCTGATGTGGTTACATAGAATGCAAGCCACAGAATTGCCTCTACTAGGTTATTATAGCCACTTATTCTATTTCTATTGGTGGGTCAAAGCAGACATACAGCTGTACGCCTATAGACAATATTTAAAGAGAATTTGGAGGCTGCACAGACCAAAGCACAGACAATATTGCTGAGACTGGTCGCTGGTGTTACAATGAATGGGAGAAATTGGAATGCTCTAGTTTACAATATGGATGCACTGATGCCACTTTTTCCAGAATGAGTCCAATAGCGATACTTGCCGATACAGATACTGATACCTGTATTTTCATAGCATTTGTAATTTTTTTTTAAATATTGGTTACAGAAACCAAAAGAATATGAATCATGTTAGCTGGCTTCATTTAGCAAACAGATATTTCATTCAGTCATTTTCACACTTAATTATGCCTGTTAAAGCATTTGTGACCCGTGCTGGCAAAATGAGTCGGAATGCACATGGGCTAATTTTGAGCTACAGGCAAAAAAAAAGTGAAAAATTAGTTTTCACAAAAATGAGTTCATTAAGCCCTCGCGTCTAGTGATTCCGATAAATATACACATATACACAGAAATTACAGTATTTAAGTATTCACGCAAACATAATCTGCAAACATATAAGTTTAAATCAATTTAAACTTATTGGAAAAGTTCATTTCTGTTACTCCTGCAAACTAATCACTCCACAGAATAAGAAGAATATCAAAAGCTTTGGGAATCAGCTGTCCACGGCAGTCCTAAACCTGCCAAAATACCAGCACAATAACACGCTCAGCAAAACACCGTCGAATTATAGTTAAAGACAAAGTTACAGAAAATATCGAGATATCGGTTTTTGTCATTTTCGCACAGGCGCCACATGCTCAAACAATATTGAATGTTTAACATTATATTAATTACATACATGTACTTCATAGACATCCTTAATCTTAAATAACTCCATTCTGCTCTCTGTTGTCGGTATTTCTTTGTGTGGACACAAGCACTGTTCACACGCTGTGTGGTATCGGTTTTTGGTATTGGCACATTTTAATGAAGCAGAAGCGCAGTATCGGACCTGAAATCAATACCAATATCTGTGAATCCCTATATCTTTCAATAATCCCACCTTCCAAATAAAAGAACCTCCAATCTCCGGTGTTTATTATTATTATTATTATCGGAGGGTAAGAAACAACATTTATGAAACCATTTATGTCAACCATTCCTGATATAAAATGTTAATGAAATGTGAATTTTTGCGATTTAAGGGTGCTTTCACACCTGTAACACACTTGTGTACACACAACAAATTATTACAATGCTGCTTTTTATTCTTGGTGCGGTTCGCTTTCACACGGCAAAATTTCTAAACGGACCAAATTTTTTAATACAAGTCACGCGCGAGTAAACTGTTCTCTCATTGGTCAAAGTTCCACAGTTTATTTTCCGGGATTCCACTAAATCCCCTCGCTGCCATCACGCAAGGTCATCCATCCGGATTGATGATAACCGCTTCGTCTAAGCTTTTATTGTTGTTTTTTTTGTAGCTGTCGCTATATTAATTTATCATGTTGAGCAGGAGTCCAGGATTCATCGGGAAAACATGTTTAAAATGCACTCTAGCTAGAGAGAGCATAAGACAGCATTATAAAATGAAATTGCGCTTTTTTATTGTTAAGGCGCATACTTGCTCACCCACAGACATTCACAGGTTCTTTTTGAGGTATTAGCAAAACAACAAAGCTATTGCTTTTCACGGAACTTACGTAATTACCCATTATACATTGTGATATAGCCTGGTTCGTTGGTCCGTTGGATCGCATTGCTTTCTCACTACAACCGAACCGCTCCAGAGTTCGTTTTCAATCGAGCCGAGACCACCTCGTTCAGGCGATCTCGGACCGATTGTTTTGGCGCGGATCCGAGCACGGTTGCCGTGTTCACATATGCCCAAATGAACCGAGGCTAAGGGGGGAAACGCACCAGGTTCTGAAACAACGAGCCAGGTGTGAAAGCACCCTAAGTAATGTCTCATTTAACTCACTCTAAGCTGTACATTCCCAAGATGGTAGCAGAGTGAACTGACTTGCCTTGAAAGGGACTTTCATCAGTTTATAGACATAGAATTACGCACAAAGCTTCTGACAAACATTTGTCCCGGTTAAGTGTGCGCTTTACAGACTTTTTCAATGAACATCTGCAATAAACTTTTAGTAGGTTTGTAACAGAAGTTACTTGGGGTTAAACAAAGGGATGCCTCGGAGGACGATGTAAATATAATGTGTTTCCCACTTCCTGTGCAGTGTTTACATTCTCTATATAGACTTCCCTGCTTTTGCATCTATGATGTGGTCCGCTGAAAACATGGCAGCACCACTATAAGGGAAAAAGAGAAGGAAAAATAGCCATATTGCCATAATTCTGTCTCTGGCAGCCTGCGCCGCTGGCACAGTTTCTGCAGCTCTCCTTCCGCTTTTTTCTTTCCTTCTCTGCTGCTATTATTATACTGTGGCCACCTTTGAGTCAGCGCTGTCAAGAAGAACAGACATCACAGGAGACAGAACACTAGAAGAAATGTACAAAGACACACAAACAGACACACACACACACACACGCACACTAACAGAGCACCTGATTCAGGGCCGAAGCGGCTAAGAACAAACATGCCAAACCATACAAGGAAATCATTTTAAGCTTATTTGAATTCCAAATGCTAAACGCAAATAATAACTGGCTCCACTTCTGCAAGAGTTGACAGTGATCTCTCTAGTGTGCCGCTGTGTGTGCACGTCTCTGTACTCTGGATGTTTTTATTCCAAAGGATGTTTTCTTATTAAAGTGACATAGTAAAGTTACCAGAGGCAGCAGAGAATGAATTCTTGCTGAAGTCACTATACAAACGAAACTTGGGACCCAGATTTTAACAACTTAAAGGCACAATATGTAAAAACATTTTATAAAAATATCCAAAAACCACTAGAACAGTGTTATATATTTTGCTGACTTGTGTACTTACATTATCCCAAATGTTTCGAAGAATGTTTAAATCCAGAGAAATAAGCAATTTTAACTAGTGACAGTGAACTAGTGAAGTTGGTGACCGTGTCCATAGTGTCATTGTGTTGCCTGCCAAGACGTCCATAAACCCCTCGTTTCCGGTTTTTTTTTTGTAGAAAACATGGAAACAGCAAAGACACTTTAATATGTTGTGAGTTTTAATAGACCGGTGACGACCGCACAGAGTAGCATAACAACAGAACTTTCAAATGTATCTAGTATGATAAAACAGCGCTGTTTTATCCAACATACGTTTTTTTTTTTCCCACATGCGCACGACCGGAAGGAGCGGAAGTGGTCGACTGCGGCATAATAAAAGCTCCGCTGCTTTCGAGCCATGTGTCACGCTCGTTCAGCGGCCTCGTTTCGCTTCGACGGCTTTCAGCCTCACCTTGCTTCAATCTACTACATTAACAAATCATTAGCTCATCCATGAACATTTCTGCCCGAGTCCCGTCGGATTGCATCGGCTGTGCGGATGAAGACGACAACTCCCATGATTCCACACTCAGTCACTGTGTCATCAAACTATGCCTTTGCCTCTTTGTTTATTTTGAATACGCGTCCTCAGAATTTGGGACCTATCCATGTTAGTCAATTCCTCTCTAAGTGGCTTATTACAGGTAGTCCCAACTCAAAATTTGTCATTTGTTGAGCCAGAACATGTCAAGACTACTTAAAAATGTGTCGAGCGTTTACACACTTTGTATAAACCTAAAAGTGACCTGAAGAGTTTGCCCAAAAATGGCAATTCTATCATCAATTCCTCACTCTCATGCTATTTCAAAGACTTTTGTTCATCTTCAAAACACAAATGAAGATATTTTTTAATTAAACCTGAGAGATTTCTGTCCCTCCAATGAAAGTCCAATGCATCAAGAAAGTTCAAACTTCAAAAAAGTCACAATTGCTTTGTATGATAACTAGACTTTATTAACATGAAAATATTGACTAACGCACGATTAATATGACAAATGGAAGCTCAACTTTGACACTTGAACTTGCTTGACACATGAGAACAAACCTCACTGGTTCCTGCTGAAGCTCAAACGTGTTTGTATGACACGCAAGAACAAATCTCATTGGTTCTCACACATCAAGCATGCACATCAGCTTCCATTTCACTTTATATTTATTTTCAAACTTTTCAATTTTTCAAAAAGCTTCATTTTGTTTACTTTTCGTGCTTTTAATTATATAATAATTTAATTTCGTTTCTTAAATGTTCAAGGTTCTTTTTGAAATTCCTCTCTATATGATCTTCTAATTTAAAAGAAAATGACTACAACTTGATATTATGTGCAAAAAAAAAATGTTGGCTTTAAACTTGTTTTGTAATTCAATACAATATCAGGATAACACCGCATACCATGATAACAACTTCAGCAATTATATTTAAAAAAAAAATTTTTTTTAAAACAGACGTCACACGTCTATCATGCATCTGGGTGATCATATTTGTTTACCGCTCTTTGAGATCACATATTCATTCCATTTTTTTCGGTTTACAAACTTGGGGAACGACTGGAGCCAGACATGGAAATTTACTCTTACGGTGTTTCATGTCTTTGCACACAAACCACAGAGATCCCAGCTTCACACCACGTCTGAGACTGCCAAAATAAAACCCACTTAACACTGCTTCTGTTAAAAGACGACCAAAACTCAACCCACACAAGTCATACTTAAGTGTAAACTTGCGAAGTTATCAGCTGATAAACCTTCACCTTAATCTACATTCTGCAAGATGCAGACAGTGAAACAGAGAAGCCGAGGTCAGAGGTCATACAACGGCCATAAATTTTCATAGAGCTTCAATAGAGTTATGTACCATGAAATTTCAGCTCTAATTAGGCCCTTCAGCACAAGAATGCTGTATCTCCCTCCTCACCTTTTGAAAAAAAAGCCACCCACATTTAACGCACCACTACCTTGCAGGAAAGACTATTATCATAGTTACAGTCAAGATATCATTACAGCTGACACAGTCAGTGTGCCATTATTACAGAAGATCTGATGAGCGCTTGATAAAGCAGGCACACGCAAACGCTTCTCCACCCCTCATTGTTTTGACTGAAAGCAAGACAATGGCTAAAAAACAATAAGAAGTGTTAGAATGGCAATGGGAGAGTGCGCAAGCAAGATAAAGACAAGCCCAGTAAACATTGTTGGAACGTCCTCGTAACTAGAACGATCTGGAAAAAAACATTCCCTACAGCTGCATGCTGCAATTCACACTGCAATTAATCTGACAAAACACTGAAAACGTGAAACGCAATGAGACAGTGTTATGAAAGGTTAAGCAGCTGTACAGTAAATGTCCATAATCAAAGACAACACTTGTGGCGCTCACAACAATGCAGACTACATACACAGACAAAGCATACATATGCTCCACCACAGTGTCCGGAAATAAACACAAGTGAATTAAGAAAAGACAGCAAGGACACTTGGCAGCCCCCGAACAATCCATCGCAGTGTTGCAGCTCAAAAACAAGACGACTGCAGGTTTGATGCACCACTGGTCAGTCCCTCCAGGATTTCGCTGGACTTTTTTCTGATTTTTGCGGCCTAAAACGACTGATTTTGCTGCGGCTTTCTCAAATTTTGCAGTGATATTTGCGACGTTTCTTATTGTTTTGCAGTGAAAATATACCACTGACAACATTCTTCTAACATTGTTATGACATTTCTGACTTCAAGAACCATTGTAAGGCTCCAGACTAACATTTGAGGACACCAGCACCAGTGCCATCAAGTTCTACAGAAGGTGGCACCAGCTCCTGACAGTAAAGCATTCACCCTAATCGGAGATGTCTATTTGATGTCTGCATTTACATATACAAGATGTATTTTTTTTAGAGTGTTTGCTCATCTGCAATACATCTCTAAGACGTTTCCTGTCAAATATAATTTATTATAATGCATGTAAAACTGCTTCTGAGACATTTATCAGATTACACAGCAGATGTTTCCCAGATCTTTAGAAGACTCTGTAGAGATGTACTTGTGCTGGGTCCGCGTAATTGAGATGCAGATCTCATGAATCTTTTATTACGGTCATTCAAATGTCTAAGTATAATTTATAACTACTAGATATATATAATATATATATCTATAGATATATATTATATATATAGTATAATACAGTGGGTACGGAAAGTATTCAGACCCCCTTACCTTTTTCACTCTTTGTTATATTTGCTAAATTCATTTGTTAATTTTTTTCCTCATTACTGTACACACAGCACCCCATATTGACAAAAAACACAGAATTGTTGACATTTTTAAAGATTTATTAAAAAAGAAAAACTGAACTGTCAGTAATTACATGGTCCTAAGTATTCAGACTTTTTGCTCAGTATTTAGTAGAAGCACCCGTTTGATCTAATACAGCCATGAGTCTTTTTGGGAAAGATGCAACAAGTTTTTCACACCTTGATTTGGGGATCCTCTGCCTTTCCTCCTTGCAGATCCTCTCCAGTTCGGTCAGGTTGGATGGTAAACGTTGGTGGACAGCCATTTTTAGAGATGCTCAATTGGGTTTAAGTCATGGCTCTGGCTGGGTCATTCAAGAATGGTCACAGAGTTGTTGTGAAGCCACTTCTTTGTTATTTTAGCTGTGTGCTTAGTGTCATTGTCTTTTTGGAAGGTAAACCTTCAGCCCAGTCTAAGGTCCTGAGCACTCTGGAGAAGGTTATCGTCCAGGATATCCCTGTACTTGGCAGCATTCATCTTTCCCCTGATTGCAACCAGTCGTCCTGTCCCTGAAGCTGAAAAACATCCCCACAGCATGATGCTGCCATCACCATGCTTCGCTGTTGGGACTGTATTGGACAGGTGATGAGCAGTGCCTGCTTTCCTCTCCACAATAACCACAGCTTAGAAATTATAAGCCAAAAAGTTCTATCCTTGGTCTCATCAGACCCAACAAGAATCTTATTATTTTCGCACCATCTGGATTCCCCTCAGTTTTTTTTTAGCAAACTCCCGATGCGGAGCTTTTCATGTGTCTTGCACTGAGTAGAGGCTTCCGTCGGGCCACTCTGCCATAAGCCCCGACTGGTGGAGGGCTGCAGTGATGGTTGACTTTCTACAGCTTTCTTCCATCTCCCGACTGCATCTCTGGAGCACAGCCGCAGTGATCTTTGTGTTCTTCTTTACCTCTCTCACCAAGGTCTTCTCCCCCGATAGCTCAGTTTGGCCCGGACGGCCATCTCTAGGAAGGGTTCTGGTCGTCCCAACGTCTTCCATTTAAGGATTCTGAGGCCACTGTGCTCTTAGGAAACCTTAAGTGCAGCAGAAATTTTTTTTGTATCCTTGGCCAGATCTGTGCCTTGCCACTATTCTGTCTCTGAGCTCTTCAGGCAGGTCCTTTGACCTCATGATTCTCATTTGCGCTGACATGCATTGTGAGCTGTAAGGTCTTATATAGACACGTGTGTGGCTTTCCTAATCAAGTCCAATCAGTTTAATCAAACACAGCTGGACTCAAATGCAGGTGTAGAACCATCTCAAGGATGATCAGAAGAAATGGACAGCACCTGAGTTAAATATATGAGTGTCACAGCAATGGCATGGGCCGATTAGCGGTTTCAAGGTATACCGTGATTTGAAAATTTCACGGTTTCAGAACTGCTAATACTTTCTGTTATACCGTTCCTGTGGTATGGGCTGTTTTTTATGTCTCCTCGAAGACTGAAAGTGTAAGAATCCCTCAGGTTGAGTGCAGTGTTAGATCTAGGTAAATCTAACCTAAACTTAACACTACCCTCCTCCACCTGTTGGTTGCTAGCGGGGTACGGGTCAGTCAACTGTGGGTACTGTGTAGGATGGCACGAACTTAAGGGGTAGGGGAGAAAAATTCCCTGGAGCATAATACGTGATCGGCAACCGACGTTTTTTTTTTGGCTATTGCATGCACCCCAGAGTGGGCTACCATGGGTGGGCTGGCTGAGACTGATGGGCACACAACTGGAGAAAGCTGTAGCTTGTGTCACTGCTATTGGCGTCAGTTTGCGCACAAGTGTCATCTTTGGACAACTGATGAATCTGAAACGCGCGATTAAGAGTACACAGGCCAGCAGACTCGCTGCAGACGGACGCACAGAGAAAATTACTGTAGCAGGCAGATCACTCATTGTTCATGATGCACAAACTATTGGAAGAAATCCTCAATATTGATTTGGGGTATATATGAATGTGTTTCTGAGGGGAACTTACTGTCTTCAGAAAAGTTTACGTGGTATTTCTTTTAATCTCGTCTCTGTATAGTTCATATTAAAGCAGTGTTTCAGCACAGTTCTGCTTTGTTTACAGCGGTAACTAAGGAAACGCTGTATCTGTTCCATAAGCGCCTCCTGCTGTCAGAGAGTGAATCTGCATCTCATTCGGAGCATCTGCTGTTTGTTTCGTTCAGGCATGTAGTATAATTTCACAAAGCTAGTCAGAACATTCTGTTTTTGCTTCAAATTGGGTTATTATTAAATCTAATAATGTATATGAAATGATATAACAATGATATGAAATTATACCTTAAGAATGATTATATAACTACATATACTGTATACTAAATACCCGTAACTGTTATTTAACAGATTTAGGTTAAATAAAGTTGTCAGTCTTTATTTTTCTTCTTTTTAGACTACTGTTCCTAATATTCGTATGTTCTCAAAACCAAATATATTGGGTTCGAGCGGACCATATTTTATTTTATATTAAGAACACATTTGAGAGCTGTAACGACAATACCGTGATACCGTGAAACCGCAACATTTTTGCTTAAGGTTATCATACCGTCAAAATCTCATACCGGCCCATGCCTAGTTCACACACAATAGCGGTCCAACTCAGTGGTGTGCTGTTTCCACAGAGGTGTTGTTGTCTTTCAGCCTTTTGATCCGACCACCCACATGAGCTGTGTCACTGTGTCATTTAAACTGCCAGGAGTGTTGCCATGAGGTTTTGGTCCCTTGTCCATCTGCACCGTTAAGTAAACAAATGATCAAAATTACAATTTTAATTGTGAAAAGTGTGGAACACAGCGCTCCATTAAAGGCCCCATGACATGCTGCTTTTTGGATGCTTTTATATAGGCCTAGGTGGTCCCTAGTACTGTATCTGAAGTCTCTTTCCCGAAATTCAGCCTTGGTGCAGAATTTCAGCCACTACGAGCTAGTCCCACAATGAGCTTTCCTTAGGAAAAGTGTCTGTGTCTCATTTCTGTGTCTGTAGCTTTAAATGTTAATGAGGAGGAGAGAGGCGGGGCAAGGTGCTTCACTCGTTTGCAAGCCATGATGTCTCTCGAGGAAAAAAAAATATTGCGCTTGCCTCGCACGATAGTAGCTCATTTTCTCATGGGCGGGCCAAATTCTCTGGGCGGGCAAAGCAGAGAAAGGGGAGGTAACCTTTCCCCGTATGACGACATAAAGGGAAGCTTCCAGATTGGGCCATCTGAGCTTTCATTTTCTCAAAGGCAAAGCAGGATACCCAGGGCTCGGTTTACACCTATCGCCATTTCTAGCCACTGGGGGACTATAGGCAGGCTAGGGGAACTCATATTAATGTTAAAAAACTTCATAAAGTGAAATTTTCATGCCATGGGACCTTTAAGGTCTACCTTAGCTGCTTCAATGTTTTCTATTTACACTTTTTTCCAATGCAAAGTCAGGGGTCAGTAAGATTAAAATAATAACAATACTTTTCATCAAGGATTCATTAAATTGACATTTATAATGTCATAAAATGTTTAACTTCTGTTATTTTAACTTCCCCTTGATCCTGAAAAAATGTATCTCAATTTCAACAAATTAAAATAAAAAATAAAGCACAACTATTTTCAACACAGTTATTACATAGCGCACCAAATCAGCACACTGGAATGATTTCTAAAGGTGACACTGAAAGCTTGCACAAGAAACTGATATCAATATATTAAAATTATATTTAAAAAATCTTAAAACAACTATTTTTACATTGAAATAATTTTTACATTATTACTGTTGTTACTGTATTTTATCAAATAAATGCAACCTCAGTAAGCACAAGAGGCTTTTCAAAAACATTTAAAAAAACCTTCCAACCCAAAACATTTGAATGGTAGTGAATACTGTTTATGTGTTTTGCAGCAGCTGAGGATTTGAAATTAATCACAATATGTCTGTTGAGCATGAATGTGACGGCGAATCAGAATTGAATCAGAAATCATCCATAATGACAAACAGTCCTACAAGCAAAGTTGCATTTTTACATTTAATCAAGCAATATCATAAATTTTACCTTTTTTTGCGATACAAGAACAGATCTTATGTAAACAAGAAACACAACTGATTAGGGTCAGGTAAACCTGAACCAATCAAATTTCATAGAGATTTCTTAAGATTTGTCAGTAAAAACATTTGCCCTTGGGAAGCATTTGACAGACATAAATTCGAACGTTACTTTTCGAAGGCGAAAAAAAGAAAGAGACATAACCATTTCAAACAAAGCAGGAAATCAATGAATTGGATTTCCAAAAGCACAGGCAGTCCCACCTCTGAGAGATTTTCATCAATGGATTTCTTACTTCAACATGTGATGCTGCAAAAAAGTTTTTTTTTTGTTTTGTTTTTTATCGGCTTTACAATATCAAGGGTCAAAACTGACAACTACAGTTTGTCCAAATTGTGCAAAATTATTACAAGAGTCCATAAGCAACTGTGCCTACAATATCTAAACCTCACAATATATAAACTGCTTACATGCACTCCTACGGGTTCCTGTGTGTTATCACTCTCTGATGAGAGCATTAATACAAACCACAGTCATGGCAGGACTCTGAGAGGCTGGTGGGAAGGTCTGTAGCAGGGCCAAGATGCCAGGCGCCATTTCCGCACTGCTGCTCTGTGCCAGCCTGCGGTGTCTAATGGCAAAATGAAAGCTACTATGAGCAGGAGAGGATACTAATGAAGGGAGATGAAAATTAGGAAAATCTGAAGTTGTGTTGTATGTAACTACACCAATAGTTAGGGGGCAGTCGTGGCCTAATGGTTAGAGTCTGGTTAGAGGACTTGTAAACCAAAGGTCATGGGTTCGCGTCTCAGGTCCGGCAGGAATTGTCAGTGGGAGGAGTGAATGGCCAGTGCTCTCTTCCACCCTCAATACCACAACTGAGGTGAGACCCTTGAGCAAGGCACCAAACCCCCAACAGCTCCCCAGGCTCCGCAGCAAAAGTGGCAGGGCACTGCTCCGGGTTTGTGTTCACGCTGTTTGTGTGTGCGTGTTCACTACTCACTGCTGTGTGTGTGCACTTGAATGGGTGCATAATTGCAGAGCACAAATTTCGAGTATGGGACACCATTAGGGATGTAACGATTAACCGCGAGCCGGTCGAAAATCGATTCAAATATGTGACGAATCAAATCGGTTGGGATGCCAAAAAAATCGCGATACAATTGTGGGTGGGAGAATGTATCTCTGAGGGGAACTGACTGTCTTTAGAAAAGTTTAGATTATATTTTATTTTCATCTTGACTCTGTATAATGCATATTAAAGTAGGGTTCATAAGCGCAGCTCTGCTTTGTTTACAGCAGTAACCCAGGAAATACTGTATCATTGCTGTTCATAAGCACCACCTGCTGTCAGAGAGTGAATCAGTGTCTCATTCAGCATCTGCTGTTTCGTTTAGATATGTTTTATGTAGTATAGTTTCACAAAACTAAAGTCAGACCATTCTGTGTTTGCTTCAAATTTCGAAATTATACAATCTAATTTAGATTAAAAACTGCTCATGCTGCATCTTCGTTTGGATCATGATTAAAATGCAGTGGTTGCCTCTAATTTTAAATGGAAAGAGCACAGACAAAGCCTTAGTTTGTCTATATGAAGAGATTCCTTTTATTTGTATTATTTATTTATTTGATTAGGGGTTTGTTTTAAAATTTCAATTTAATTTTGTTATATTTCAATTTCACAAAGAAACGTGCAGCAATAGCCTTTTCATTTACTGTATAATGCCTTGAATCTCATTTTGTTAAAAAAAATCGTGAGAAAATCTAATTGTGAAATCAAAATTGTGAATCGAATCAAATCGTGAAATCAAAATCGTGAATCGAATCGTTACATCCCTAGACACATACTGGACGAACACGTCATGTCACGTCACTTCACTTATACTTTCAATATGTGGCGATATAAAATGTAGTGTCCTTTTCTTTATTTTAGACAGGCAAGGAATTGACCTTACACCAGGAGTTTGACTGACAGGCAATCTGACCAATCATAACGCCAAATCTGCCATTTTGTCCGACAAAAAAAAACAGACAGCAGAGTATATTAACGTTGGTAGACTCGAGCTGAAAAAAAAATGGTGTGTACTGATGTCTTTCCTTGGATGAAACAGGATTCCTTCTGATGTTCATTCATGTTTATTACGTGCTATAAGTAGTAAAGAGGAAGAGATGATTGCTTCACGTTGCTGCTTGAACTGAGGTGCTACAGTGATCTGTCACGACACTTTAAAGAGCCACAAAACAGTATTTACTGTTTGAATTTCTTTAAAAAATGACAAACTTTGAAAGCTGAGACTTTGTTTCATATCAAAAGTAACCTGCTCTGTCTTGTCTGTTGGTCCATTGTCAGTGTCCTCTTTACTCCGCAATGTATTTTTCACTGTGTGAGAACATGTGTGGTGTGAGTGCCATGTGGATTGGCAGACGTTAGCAACAGGAACAGGGGGGGGGGTCTTTGCGACATATTACTCAGAACACTGGAGAATATCAGCAAAAAGATAAAGGGTCAATATGCCCTGAAAAATGACAATGTCTACAGGTCCAAAGCAGAGCAGCCGTGGCATTAACATCAAAAACAGAACCCTGCTGTCAAGACAATCACACTCCCAGTGACTGAAAGGAACAAATTGTTTGTACGAGTGCCATTATCCATGCCTGTTTTTTTTTCTTTTCTTCTTTTCCTTGAGTGAGGTGAAGAGGTGAGAGGTGGGGGTGTATAAGATGGGGTTTTCCAAGAATTGCAACAATGGAAATCCTACACATCCTCACAGACGGAACACTCAAACACAGAGCGGCTCTCGTCCTCGACTCCAAGACGGCTTCACCTTCTGTCAGTCAGGACAAAATAAGTGGAGGAGTGAAGAAACTGTGACTTATGGCAAAAACATTGAAAACCTCAACATAATATGGAGGTGATCCTGGATAGGGGTTTCACTAAAGTACACGGAATACTGCTATTCGGCTATGGATACAATGATAAATAAGTTGAGGAATACCTTGTGTGTGTATGCACACTTGGCAGTAAAGCTCTTTCTGATTCTGACAGAAAAGTCAAATTCTTCCAAAAAAAATCTAGATTAAAACACGTTTGCCAAGTTTTTAGAAATTTACTCTTTGTACTATTAATTTCTGATAAACTTAAAAATTACTTCAAGGAAATTTCCAATTTAAAGACTGTAAAAATGTAATGTATTTTCTTATTCCTTGAATATATGCGAGTACACATATTAACCATTTTCAAACATATTTTTCCAAAGTATTTAGTGTCGAATATAATAAATTAGTAAATATCCTTAACTTGTAGATAACCTTGTCTTATAAAAAAAGTCACATTTTATTACTATTTTATATTAATATCCAAATTTACTAGGATATTTTAAAACACTTTGACACTCAGTCATGAGGGCCTGCAGGTTTTGCATGTTGGCTGCAACACATGACTTTGTTAGGCAGACAACATGATTTTGATTTGTCAGACAAAAGGATTTGCAAGTATTAATAAGGATGTTTGTTAAATATATATATATATTCTATATAGTGCTGTGAAAAGTGTGGCCCCCCTTCCTTTGTTTTTTTGTTTTTGCATATTTGTCACACTTAAAAGATTCAGATCATCAAACAAAGTTTAATATTACACAAATATAATGCAAGTAAATACAAAACACAGTTTTTAAATGATAATTTCATTTAAGGGAAAAAAGCTGTCCAAACCCGCCTGGCACTACGTGAAAAAGTAATTGCCCCTAAATCTAAAACTGGTTGTGCCCACTGTGCAGCAACAACTGCAATCAAGTGTTTGCAAAAACTGGCAATGAGTCTTTCACATTGCTGTAGAGGAATTTTGGCCCACTCTTCTTTGAAAAATTGTTTTAATTCAGCCCCATTGGAGGTTTTCGAGCATGAATGGACTGTTTAAGCATCTCAATCGCATTTAAGTCCGGACTTTGACTTGGCCACTCCAAAACCTTAATTTGTTTTCTTGAGACATTCAGAGGTGGACTTGCTGGTGTGAATGGGATTATTGTCCTGCTACATAACCCAAGTGCAATTGAGCTTGAGGTCACAAACTGACGGCAGGACATTCTCCTTCAGGATTTTCTGAAAGAGTACAGAATTCATGGTTCAGTCAATTATGGAAGTCATCCAGATCCTGAAGCTGCAAAACAGCCCCAGACCATCACACTACCACCACCATGTTTGACTGTTGGTATGATGTTCTTTTTATGAAATGCTGTGTTGGATTTACGCCAGATGTAACGGGACACACACCTTCCAAAAGTTAAATTTTTGTCTCATCAGTCCACAGAATATTTTCCCAAATTTCTTGGGGATAATCAAGATATTTTTTGCCAAATGAGAGACGAGCCTTTGTGTTATTTTTGGTCAGCAATGGATTTTTCCTTGGAACACTCCCATGGATACCGTTTTTGCCCAGTCTCTTTCTTATATTTGAATCATGAACACTGACCTTAATTGAGGAAAGTGAGGCCTGCAGTTGTTTAGATGTTGTTCTGGGTTGTTTTATGACTTCTTGGATGAGTCGTCGTTGTGCTCTTAGTAATTTTGGTTGGCCGGCAACTCCTGGGAAGGTTCACCATTGTTCCAAGTTTTATCAATTTGTGGATAATGGCTCTGACCATGGTTCGATGGAGTCCCAAAGCCTTAGAAATGGCTTTATAAGTCTTTCCAGACTGATACATGTAAACTGATTTGATTCTCATCTGTTCTTGAATTTATTTAGATCACAGCATGTGTTGCTCTTTAAGCATGCTTCAATTTGTCAGACAGCTTCTATTTAAGTGAATTCTTGATTCAACAGGTCTGGCAGTAAACAGGCCTGAGTGTGGCTAGTGAAATTTAACTCAGCTTTCTAAAATAATGTGGTTAATTGCAGTTCTTTCATGATTTAACAGGAGGGGGCAATTAATTTTTCACGTAGGGCCACGTAGGTTTGGACAGCATTTTTCCCTTAATAAAATAAATAATCATTTAAAAAATGCATTTTGTATTTACTTGCATTATCTTTGTGTAATTTTTAAATTTGTTTGATGATCTGAAACCATTAAAGTGTGACAAACATGCAAAAAATAAAAAAAAAAACAGGAAGGGGGCAAAAAACCTTTTCACACCACTGTATGGTATATAAATACTCTATATTATATATATTATATATATAGAGATAGATATATATATATATATAATAAAATAATTTAAAATGTGCCAAAAAATTAAGTTCTCTTTTCAGGAATACAGGGCTTTTTTTTCTCATTATGATATCCGGCAGGTGTACATCGGCATATTTGGCTGTATGCCCTAAAAGAACAATCAAAATGAATAGTAATTCCAGAACATACAGATGTATTCAAGTTATTGTTATGTATTAGCTGCAGTTTTTACTAATTTTTGAATAAATGAATAGATCGACAGCCAGACAGAAAGACCGATTAGATAGGGCTAGATAGATAGGATGATAGCTAGAAGATAGATAGATAGATAGGAAATTGAGTGTCACTGCTTTTTCGTGACAAAATGCTTTTTACACTTGCCATAAATTACGTTACTAGTGATAATTGTACTCCTACATACTGGTAGGCAATGGGCGATAAAACTGTATCGATTTATCTACGGTACACACTCTTCGATAACGATATACAAAAAATGTGTGATATAGTGCACGATATAGGCCACGTGCTATGAAAGGACGCAGAAAGCACACACAAACACATGCTGAATTGGTGCTGTGCCCTGCCTGTGATGAGGAGAGTTGTGAATTAAAAAAGATATGTATAGCGAATTTAACTAAACATTTGCATATTTGAATGGTTAGGGAGTGCGTCAGGGAGCGTCATTGATGTGCGGGCACGTCGATGCTGGGCTATGATTTGAATGTTTTGTTAGCCCATGAGACGCGCCGCTGCTGCGTTATTCATCCAAAATATTAGAGAAATATAGAAGCTCAATGCAGAGAAGATCTTGAATGGGTTAAAACCCGAAACCAAGCCATTCACACGGGCAATAGGGACTGCTGCACTTGCATCTCACATAAGAAATGTAGACATGCAAAGTTAAAACGGTTTAAACTTTTAGAAAACACGTCGCACATTTTTGTGGTTTTTTCCTTTTCACTGCGTCTCATGTTTTCAAATGCAGTCTGTGTGATGGGCGATTCGGCTCTTTGTATTAAGCTATGCATAAATACATGATGCTGTTTTGTTCATAATTGTTTATGAAATTTACGAAATTACAGTATATTTGATTTTTATGTGTTAATTTAGACGTAATGCACAGTTTTTATAGACAGTTATTTCCTTGCATTGACTATTTAAATGTGCTGCATTATTTTGCTCATTGCGCCCTCCTGTGGCCTTGGTAGACAAGTCAAAAGTTTCCTTAAGACCCATTTAATCTGCATATAAAACATTAGAAATTAGATATTTGTTTAATTTTTATTGTGTGTTTGACTGTTAAAAAAAATTGTTGTTTGTTTTAATAAATTGGGTCAATTTAAAAATACAGTGGTTAAATTTAAATTTTTTTTTTTCTATTGCTCTTTGTTTTAAAAAAGGTTATAAAAAATGTCAATAATTATCGATACCGAACGATATGAAACATTATATTGTTGATATATTTTTAGCTATACCGCCCAGCCATACATACTGTACATATTTAGATATAGGGATGAAAACAAGTTTTACCAATTACAGAATAAAGAAACAGAAAACGAGATGAAAGTATGAAAGAGAACCGAGACCGAAATCACCCCAACAGCAGGTTGAGCGACGACAGACCCCTGCTGAGGTCTCAGGCCAAACTTTGACTCACAAATTAATGAAATAATTATACAAAACTTAATTGCTCCATGTGCCAAGAAACATTATCAATTTTACTGCATGCTGCATACATAATGAGATATACACACACACACACACTTGCATTGTGTGGGTGAGGGTTGGGCCTCTTATCCTGAGGGCAGCTTGTGCTTCAGAAGGCAGTGGGGGGAGGTGTGTGTGTGTCTGACGGTGGGTTAACGAGAGACTGACGATGGCAAATAGTTACTGGCTTCTCATAAATGGCATCAAACCCATAACCACTCATTCATTCATCCCCCTCTCCCTGTCAAACCCTGCAGGCTGCTATTCATTTCTCACTATGCTCTCAGCAGAGGGGTTACAAGAGATCACTGCTGTTTATATACATAAATGAAAGTATAATTTCACTTGAATACCCAAATAATAAACATCCTCAACCATATGCAAATAAGAAACTCCCTTCTTCATGCATTCACAATTATGCATTCCCCATATCAAACAGTGTTGCCACACAAAACCAGAGCAATTAAGGCCAACTTCATCATCTCAATGAGATGTTAGCAGTGTTTACAGTCAAGACTCATAACCCTGTTCAGAGGGAGGATGTTTTTTCTTCTGTTTGCGTGGAGTCCAAGTAACTCGTCTGACAGGTTATTTTACATACAGACTCCAAGATAAACATCAGAACATTTGGGGAAAGCCCTCAATAACTCGCAATGTCCTGCAAACACGTAATTTGTTCTTATGTTCCATAAGCTAAAAAAATTAAACAATTAAAATCTCTAAAAACTAGATATCTCTGCTCAAAATGAGTTAATGAATGACAAAACTTGAACGTTCAACAACAAATGGTGGATGAAACCACTATGAATATTCATGTTTGCTTAATATGCCCTGCCCCACACATGTGTGCCACATGCCACAGTTCCGGCTGACTTTTTGTTCCACAGTGTCTGCCGAAAGCGAGGCTTATCGCCATGAAAAGCTTTCATCAGTTAGCCGCCTGCAGCCGTTGATCTGACCTATTGTCAGCTAAACAATAGCTAACAAACAGTGGATAACACCAGCCTCAAGAGTCAAACTGCAGCACCCGGACAAGAGAAGGGAGGCAGGGCAATCCTTCAGTTAATTGTAAGAGCCCCAAACAGAGAGGAAATGGACATAGGTCATTGAAATTGCACTGGACCACCCTACAGAATAACCCCAACCCCCACAATTCTGTTATCAAGTCCCATCATTATCTGGCTTTTTTTCTGAGTGCGAGACGTCTTTTTCTTTTGATACTCGCCAAAATCCTGGTGGCTGATTTCTAAATGTTTATAAATTCATCCTCATCAATCAGTCACACTGAGTTGTCACACAAGTGTTTGCGTTCACCAGCTGTTTGCTATCAATTGTGGTGTGTACGGTTTTGTGCAAGCTGTTGATTGACAGCTCATAGAGAGCAACCAGGGTAGGAAGGGTCGTATCTAAAAATCACTGCAACACCAAAGAACCCTTTCATTGGTTGCCCTTACAAGTCTTGTTTACAAACGAGATCAGAAATTAACCAGGGTTTGTGGTAAAAAATGCAACAAAAGGGTGTGTGTGTGGGGAGGGGGGGGGGGGGGGGGGGTCCTAGGAGGATTAATAAACATGAGGGGCCAAAAAAGACCCTGTAGTTCTATTGTTTCAATCTGTTCAATCCATTTAGGCTATGTCACGTTATCTTTTGGTATGAGTTGGTATGTCTGCACGGGACCCATAGAGACTTAAAGTATGTGTGAGATATTGCTGTATCAGAGGCAAGCATTGTTTCATGGGTACCTAGGAGTACATGTACAATGTGTGAGCTCCTACAAACGAAAAGTCATGAGCCCTTGCACACAAGGTAGTATACTTGATTATCATAGAAAAGAAGTGTACAAGCGTATTGATGATGTAGGCTGTTATCGCAAAAATCAATATATCGACTTATCGCGCAATAGATGTACATGACCTCAATCATTTTTGGTGACGCAAAATATCGCCCATTATATTGACTTAAAAATTAATGTCACCGTGTTTTGTACATTCCACTTGCGCCTGTATCTTTTGCAGCTTCTCGTGCATAACGTGGTGTAGTCATGAGGTGCTAGTTCAAATTTAAAAAATGCTTCTACAAAAAAAAGTTAAATCTGCAGATATTGCCTTGTTTAGGGATCTGTGTCTTTGTGCATACGGACATCTGACTGCTAAGAAGTGATTGTGTTTTTCAGCAATAGTGTGCACCCTTAACTTACAGAGAAAAGAAGGTCAAGGAAAATCTCCATACAAGTTCTTGGTGCATTTTTCTTTTTTTCTACTTGTTACTTTTGCACTTTTTGTTAGAAAATGTTTATTTACTATTTATTCCGGTTTTTTAAGGTATCTAATATTTTGATACTTAATTTTCATGATCTAAATATTCTTAAAAATATTTTGTTTGAAATGTCCTCATATGCGTTAGTTATTCGATTATCTTGATCAGGGTCTTAGGACTCAAAGGGTCAATGAGGACATTTGTTCTGTACTAGTACAATATATAAAAAAAGTATTCTTGCAGACCATGCTCTCTTGGGCTGGCAAAAGGCACAGACTGCAAAGATGCTTCTGAAAAAGCAAGTGCACTTATGACTTAGTCATAAAAGCACTTTTAAAAGTCGTCCACTGGAAATGCTCCTAGTACAGAAAGGGCCATTGTGAGCGCTGATTGTGAGCGGGCAGACATCAAGACATCTGACCAATCACGCTCACTGTGACCATAATCTACCAGGCACAGATCCAGAACTCAGGATGGAAAGCTTGCAGATAGACACACCAGCCAAGGACGGGAGGAAAGACAGCAGGAGAATGAGCTGGACGGAGGGTGGCAGAAATGCTTGGCTCAGTGGAAAGCCAGTGCCACTTTGGGAAGTAATGTGTAGAAAATGAGCTCATTGGCAGGATTTGAAGGGACATGATGACAGAGAAGGGAATTTACAGACATAACACTCACCTGCACAAGCAGGAATAACCTGAGTGCAGCTTAAAAGAGGATGTGACCCTTCAGAAGGGAACAAAAACACAGATGTACCTGGTTAAACGGATCATAGTTGATCCGTGATTCGTATGGACCAAGCACCACGGTTCGGCACGCATGTGATCCGCGGATTAATTGCAAAATGTAACCATAATAAAGTGAAAGTTTATCAATTGTACGTGTTTACACACGGAAGCGATTTTAAACCATTCTAGCGAAAGAAAAGGCGAAATGGAACTCGATTCGTTACTCCTGCGCTTTTTTATCACAGCTGCACAAACTGACAGCCGGCCACAGCATGAGAGCGGTTGACTGCGCGACGGGAAAAACGAATGAACATCTTTCTATTCTCATTCAATTACTGCCTTTGAATCAGAAGCATATACACATAAAATTATGACAAAATACCGATCTCGACAATCATTGTGGCAAATGCAGTCTGTTGTATCTTAACGAGAACAGCTGAGAAAGAAATCGGATGTGTGTCATTAGGCTATATTGGATCTGTGCATTAGGTCCTAAAGGGGCAGCAGCATAATAATACCTGCTGCTGTCACTATGCTCATCAAACCTGTATTATGGGATTGAATGCGGTGCAGAGAAAGCGTTGAGAGCGGCCAAGAGTGTCAAAAAGTTTGGCCATTCCTCGACTTTAGCAATATCGAAGCGGAAAAAAAATGCCGGGCGACAACCAATCGCTGTGCAAAGTAGATGAAATGTAAACCGGGTGTAAACATTGTTTTCAGAGGTGTGCTCTTGCCGTAATTTAACACGCCCCAAAAGCAGTAGCGTTGCCAGAGGCATTGAGCGCAAATTTGACGCTGTAGTGGAAACGTTATATTTACTGGCTGTTTACTTGTCTCTTTAAAAATGTTTGAACTTTCTTAGGCTAAGAGTTTTTGCTGTGGTATTGTACTTATGGAAAGCAAAGTTACACAGATTTTTTTTTCTTGCTGATCCGAATAACGATCCGATCCGTGGCTCAAAAACCGTAATATGATTCGAACCGTGAGATTTGTGATCCGTTGAACCACTAACATAAAGTGAGCAATATTTGACCAGACACTTACACACAATGGCAGAGGTGTTTGCCTGCAACATCCTGAGTAATTGGCCAGGGTAAACCCATGGCCTTTGCCCACACTTACAGACGAAAGGCCATTTACTCCCTATACTCCATACCTCAAGACTGGGGACTGCTTCATTTTTTCACTTCCCATTAAATCTTGTACACAGTTGAAAATTCTAGCCTTTCAAACTAAACTACATCGGCCAGTAGTGCTCCTCCATTGCTGAATCTTCAAAACAACAGCAATAAAAATGTTTAACCTGATATTTAACCTGAGCAGTGAATGTGTGTTTGCAGTCTGTATTTAATGGGATGCAATGAAAACAAAATTACAGCAAGAAACGTCTTTGCTCTGTTAAGTTGTCCTTGCAGGCTGCAAGCAAAAAAAAAAAACATACAATGCGAACAGTGTAGTCTGACTGTAGAGTAATGACTCTTATGGGCTGGTTCTTTTTAGCGAATCAAAAACATACTGCATGACCATGAACCATGTTCTTTTAATAAATAGTTCAAAAGATGTATAATTTACTCCATTAGCAGTTTTTTTACAGGCAAGCAAAATGGACATTACAATAAAAATATACCCAAATGAATCAGAATCGAATAAAATCGACCCGAGAGCTTGTGATTCGAATTAGAAAATCTGAATCAACACCCAGTCCTACTGCTCTCCTCATAATTCACCCTTCGCCAAAACTTTGACTGACAGGCGATCTGACCAATCATAATGCCGAATCTGCTATTTTGTCTGACAAACAATCCAGACATGAGAGTAGATTTACGTCGGTGGACTTGAACTTGAAAAAAAGTGAGTATTGACGCCTTTCAGCGATTGAAACAAGATACCTTCTGATGTTCATTCATGTTTATTTCATGGTATAACTAGCAAAGAGGAAGAGATGATCGGTTCACATGGCGCTTGAGGCATGCTGAGGCACTACAGCAATCTGTCACGACCAGTGCTTAATTTGAGCCGGATCCCATTGGATCCTGTTCCGGAAAATGTCAGATTTTGGATTTTTGCGTTCCGATATTTGTTTTTAAAGATCCGGCATTAACAAGTGCATTAGATCTTGACAGTGCATGCGTACATACGAGTCAGAGCGAGCGCAGATTTATGTAGATGTATTTGGAGGTTATATATTGGTCCTCAACATATTTTTGACCAATCAGCTTTTAGTTTTCTTTCAATCGCTCTCATTGATTGGTGCTTACTGCTTATTCTTTTGTAAGCAGCGGAACGTTTGGAGGGAGTTATTCACCGGTGTTTGCGCTGAACAGCACAGATTATACTATGGACTATTTAAATTGACCAGTGTAACTCTTTATCTGTTGGGTTGACTGTATTTTATTTTGATAATGAACAGACACCGATGTAAGTTTGTATTGCTAGAATATGTGGTGTGTACACCGCAGGCACCGGTGTGTGGTGAGGCACCGGTGCGATCGAAGAGCCGAAACATTAAATACTCCATCATTTTTGTCATACAGATAAGAGTAAGACATAATTTGAAACCGCAAAGTGTTTACTTTTATTTTTGCACACTCACAATAAAAACAGAACATTTTGTGCTTTTGTAAAATAAAGCAAACAAGGATGCACGTTATTTCATCTCCTTTCCGTAAACTTGTTTGTGAAGCACTGCACCTCACATCTGTTTTAAATCTGTTAATTATTTAAGTCAGATATATTTAGCATATTTATACCTTTTATATATAGACTATGATTGTATTTTATTTTTATGAAAACAAATTTTGTTGTTTTTATTTTATTTTTAATGTAACTTACGTACAGCTACATTTTCCTTAAATCATCCATGCAGAAACTTGTGAACAATGCTCTTATAGTTATGGCATCACCGTTTATTGACGTCATTGAACATTCCAGGAAAGCTGAAGTTGTATTGTCAATGTTGGTCACAGTGCCTTTTAATTGCTGTTTTGGTTCCAGCAATTATTAATTTACAAATTAAGCACTGGTCACGACACATTAAAAGCCACAAAACAGTATTTATTGTTTAAATTTCTTTACAAAAAAAAAAAAAATTTTTAAAGCTGAGACATTGTTGCATAAAAAAAGTAACCTGCTCTGCCTCTTTGCTCCGCCATGTATTCACTGTGTGAGAACATGATGTGTGGTGTGAGAGGGCCATGGCTTGTCGGACATAGCAACAGTAACAAAGGGGGGCGGATCTTTGATTGCAGTTCATGAATCACTTCTTGTAGGGTTCAAGCCTGATCATCGTCTTCACACTTTCTAGAAACATCTCAATCCTTATAAAGCCACTATTTTTCACAAGAACCAACAGTAAAGACACAGGGTGTCTACAGATATAAACAAGTTAAATTTAAGACTTAAGACCTTTTTAATACCACCTTATATGAAATTTAAGACCAAACCTCTGATGGAAATACACATTATATTACATACAGTAATACATGCATATATACATACATAGATTTTATATTTATGTATGTATGTATGTATGTATGTATGTATGTTATGTATGATATGAAGAGTTGGTTCCAAAACGCTATAAATCCATTTTGATTCATTTGAGTAAAAACTTCAATTTCAATTTTCCAATTTATTTTATTTTTATTTCGTACTATTAAAAATACAAAAGGAAAAAAACACATAATAAACATACAAATAAATACCAATAAACAAAAAAAAAAATCAAAAAAACATATATTCAACCTGTTCGAAATAAAAAAAGGGTAGGTAGAAGCCCTAGGCTTATTAAATCCTACCCTCAGTAATTACCAATACCAAATCACAATCAGCCATAATAAACCATACCATTTTGAATAATACAAAAATACTACTCCAATTTACATCCTACTTTATCTATCTATTAAGATAAAGAAGACAAACAAAATCAAGCAGCATTAACAACAATGATGAAATTCTCACTCTCACCCCCCACTTCCGTATTTATCAAAAATAAATCTTTTATACCTACTTTTAAATTGCAACATATTAACACTTTCTTTGATATATCCGTTTAATCTCCGTTTTCTTGTTTTCTTTACCAAGAAAGTGGCAAGATGGAAACCACTATTTTCTGTTTAAAACTTTCACATAGCATCTTTAGGTTATATTAACATTAAAAATTCAAATCCAGATTTTTATTTTCAAATATTTATTATAAAATGTGATTGTTTTTCCCAAAATGCAATAAATCCATGACACATTTCTTTTTTTTTTTTCTAAAATGCAATAAATCCATTGAATCAACATAAAAGTTATTTTTCATATTGTTGAAAATACACAACATGGTTAATCCATATTTGACAGCCTCTGAACTTGGTCAATACTAATCTTATATACAGGCACTGGACTAAAAAATACATTCAATCAGTCATCGCTCCCAAAATGAATTCAACAGGTCATCTTGTTAATGCTATAAATTAATAACAACAATAAAAGAACATTTCATCATGAACAAGAACAGGAACAACAATATCACATTAGACCACAAAAATTCCAAAATGACATTTCCCTTACAAATCCACATTCTAAAAGTGCATTTATCTTTGCCATGCTACATTCATTTAGTTGACTAGTGCTATACGCTGTATTAACAAAAACATAAATGGCATTAATAAAAACACTTACACTGACAAGCTACACAATATCGCGTTCATAATCGAATGCGACTCATCTGCGATTATGAACTCGATATTGCATAGTCAGTGATCTACGGCTCTGTGTATCCATCTGAAAGCACGTGATGGAGATTTAATATTCACAGAACTGGCTTTACTGACGAGATGCGCACGACAATCACATGCGATTTATCGTGCAGCACTAAGTTTGTTTGTTGATCACAAGTACAAAGTAGATGTGAGGGGGGGGGGGGGGGGGGGGGGAAAACTGGATGCCAGGTGTATTTCAAGCACCGCCATTATGTTCTAGAGTGTGTGGAATGGTGTGCTGTGATTGGTTGAGCGGTTATATCGCATTCTGCAGAGAAGGGAGACTGGCGCTTGTCACGGTTTGGAAAGAAAGGGAGAAAACTTGACAGAATAACTCAGCGGATATTGCATTTTGCGTAAAATTAAAAATGGACTTTTCAATAATATAATCATATAATAAATATAGTGTGACAGCACAAGCACCGATCATGATTTTTCATGGCCCATTCTGACTTTTTTTTTAAAGCAAATTGTAAGAATCCGATCGCCATTTTTTTTCTTTAAGCAAATGTATGTTGTTGTTTATTTGCTGTATAACAGGCAACTGGCTTAAAACAAAAATATCTGTGTAGCCATTTGAAATTAGAGGCAACCACTGCATTTTACATGAGCAGTTGTTTTTGATATGAATTAGATTGTATAAGGACACTTTTTAAGGACACACGACCACCCTGAGACAGGAAGTCAACCTCATTGAGACATAGTAGAGGACAACAACAGTCTTAACAGCTAAGTACACCTGTGCACAAAACCAAAAGACAAGACGGGACGCTGATGAAGCAAAAGTAGATAAAGAGAATTAGAGAGATAAACAGAATATTCTGGAACTCTGCGGTAAGCTCAAGATTTTGCATTGAACATGGCAAGAATTTTCAAGCCAATTGTATCTCATCCTTACTTTTGATTACATGCTCATCGACTGCCTGAACAGGTGACACCTGCAGTAAAGCGAAGATACGCCAACTGCTCTCCCACACACAGAGCCGTGAATTCCTAATGCCACATAAGATGTTCTTCCTTCTGATCCCACTTCTGGATGTAAGCCACAGAAATTTTTGGGAGCTGCTATCTGTTCTATGCAGCTGCAACACACTCTACAGATGTGGCCTAAATCCTTGGCACAGGTGCCTTGGCAGGCACTCAGGGCTGCAGACATGAGCATGAGAGGTGGCAGACCACAGCTGTTCTTCACTGCAGAGTTGACAGACACAACGCTGGGTAACTGTGGAGCCATGGTGGTGCAATCAGAAAAGACACATATCTTAAAAGCTATGTAGTTAATGCTTGTGCATAATGATCCAGTCAAATCATTATATCAAAGTGATGATATACCCTCTACATTCCTACACAATAAAAAAGGCATTTGATCACAAACGTAAGAACACTCCACCTTCTATGAGATGATCAACACTAACCATCAAAAACACATATTAACTGGATACTAGTTACCTAGATATTATGATGATTGATCAACCAATAACACTAAACATATTGGATGGATAGATGGATTGATAAATAAATGTAGCAACAAATTAATGCAAATAAATCAATGAAATAACATTATTTGTACAATACCCCTAGGCCTAAATTATGTAAAAATATTGAAATGCATTTTCTGCATTGAATGATTATTAATTTATTATTATTTTGGCATTATATTGGCAGAATATTACATATGGTAGGCTGATAAGATCAAAAAATTGTATTTATCGGCATCGACAGATAGAAGTTGCTTGGTATCTACATTTTTACGTTTATTTTCCAGTTTTATATTTTATACAATTTTCTTTTCGCATAGATTCATTTTAAAATTATTTCTAACTCAGCAAATATCAGGTTCAAAGACCAGTTAAGCTCCTGGAACTAGGGCTGCACGATATATCGTTTCAGAATCGACATCACGATGTGCGCATCCGCGATAGTCACATCGCAGGATGTGCGATGTTTAGTGTAGGCTACTGATCGTTATATTTATACTGATTGGTTTTTATTTTGCTCACACACAGACACAGTGTCTAAAAAAAAACCGACACCTGCCACGCTTTACAAGATACCTTTTAAATACATTAGGAGCAGAGCACTGCACGGCGATTATTCAGTCGTTGGAAATCCATTTATCCTTTGTGGAAACTTCCATGTCATCGTGGAGAGCGCTGGTCACGGTTGTTTAGCACGCAACGCCACTAAAGGCGCAAAGCTCCCCGAGCTCTTTGGAAAGAATGAGAAGCGGCACGACTGCGTTTTCCCATCCTTTTTTAGGCGCGACATGTGAATGGCCCCAAAGTCTGTCAACACTGGACGCGTACAAAGCGAACCGTCTTGACCCGAATCAGTTGACTTTTGTCAGAATACGTCATAAGAGATAGCGGCATCAGTTTACTGTCCGGGATTTGTGCGCCGTGCCGCGCCGCATCCAGTGAGATATATCCAGCTGCCTGCAAACTATGCTCCAGAATGGACACCTTTCTGTGTTATGAATGTTAATCAAACAACAAAACACAAAGAAAAATCACTTTTGTAGCTTTAACACAGATTTATAGATTATTTTATACGTGAAACTATGCAGTTATTTTACTTTTGATTATTCCTTTCTTTCTGTACCTGAATACTGTTTAGACTTACGTGAAAGATATAAGCACTGCTTTTTCTTTTGTATCTTTGTTCTGTTATATTGATCTATGCTTGTAATTTGTTTATTTCCTATGCTGATTTACTCGCCTATAAAATCCCCTCAATCATTGATTTTTTTTTCCCCCAAATAAACTATTCAAGTCATGTGGTGATTTTTTTTTCATATCGCAATATACATAAATCGCAGAAAAATTAAATATTGCAATGTGAGTTTTTTCCAATATCGTGCAGCCCTAGCTGGAACGCTACAACAGACATACATTTTTCTTCTAGGATGAAGATGTGAATAGCTGTCTTGCTCTCTATCTCTCTTCACCTCTACATCTATTTTCCAAATTCTTGGGCAGCCAAATCTCGGCTGGCACACCCAGGCGGGCTTCCCCCACCTCCAGTTTCACATTCCCAGGCAAAATCTCACCGCACTGTCCCTCTCTTCCTTTATTTTCCATTTCATGCAGAAGATAACAGGACAGAGAACAAGCAAACACCCATGGAAAAGACATAACAAAAAAAACTAAATACAAGAGTTTGCCACTACAGCCCCTCATAACACCCACACATGCAGACAGACAGATGGAGTCAAAAACTCATTCAAATCCCAGGGCCGAGTAAAGCGGTGGGCAGAACAGCAGCTCCTATGCAAAACAGCAACTGAAAAACGCTTCGTCTGTAAGGGACATTTTCTTACTACATGTCAAGTCCTTCATTAAACTTTAAAATATTAATTAAGTTTAACACAAATTAAATGGACCATATATCCTTCTATGGCAGGGGTGTCAAACTCAATTCCTGGAGGGCCAGAGCCCTGCAGAGTTTAGATTCAACACTAATTAAACACACCTGATCCAACTAACCAAGTCCTTCAGGCTTATTTGAAAACTATATGGAATGTGTGTTGGAGCAGGGTTGGAACAAAACTCTGCAGGGATCCGGTCCTCCAGGAATTGAGTTTGACACCCCTGTTCTATGGCAATTTAACATTATTGCTAGTCCATTTTCTTTTCTTTCATCAAAAAGTTATCAAGTTTGACTTTTTTACACTTTCATCTGATATTGCATTAGGATCAATAGTACATATTATTGTTTTACTTAGTTGTCTGATAACCAATAAGTAGAACTGATTTTTTTGTTGTTTCATTTTTTTCTATTTGCCATAATATAGATTAAACTAACATTATAATACAATAAAAAAAAACATAATTATGTTACTAATATACAGTGGTGTGAAAAGGTTTTTGCCCCCTTCCTGTTTTTATTTTTTATTTTTTGCATATTTGTCACAATTAAAAGATTCAGATCATCAAACAAAGTTTAATATTACACAAAGATAACATGAGTAAATACAAAATGCAGTTTTGAAATTATGATTTAATTTAAGTGAAAAAAGCTGTCCAAACCTAAGTGGCTCTACGTGAAAAATTAATTGCCTCCTCCGGTTTAATCATGAAAGAACTGTGATTAACCACCTTATTTTAGAAAGCTGAGTTAAATTTCACTAGCCACACGCAAGCCTGATTACTGCCAGACCTGTTGAAACAAGAAATCACTTAAATAGAACCTCTCTGACAAAGTGAAGCATGCTTAAATAACAACACATTGTGCCGCGATCTAAAGAAATTCAAGAACAGATGAGAAACAAAACAGTCGTCATGTATCAGTCTGGAATGGGTTATGAAGCTATTTCTAAGGCTTTGGGACTCCAGCGCACCATATCCACAATTGAGACAACTTGGAACAATGGTGAACCTTCCCAGGAGTTGCCGGCCAACCAAAATTACTCCAAGAGCCCCATGGACAACTTATCCAAGAGGTCCTAATCGACCCAGAACAACATCTAAGACTGCAGCCACTTGCCTCAATTAAGGTCATGTTCCTGATTCACAATAAACGAGACTGGTACAAACGCATCCTGGAGAGTTTCCAAGCAAACGACTGCTGACCAAAAGAACACCAAGTCTCCTCATCATTTCCAAAAACTATCGGGTTATCCCCAAGCTTTTGGGCAAATATTCTGTGGACTGATGAGACAAAAATTTAACTTTTTGGAAGGTGTGTGGGTCCTGTTACATCTGGTGTAAAACCAACACAGCATTTCATAAAAACAACATCATATCAACAGTCAAACATGGTGGTGGTAGTGTGATGATCTGGGGCAGCTTCAGGACCTGGACGACTTGCCATACTTGACGGAACCATGAATTCTGCACTCTATCAGAAAATCCTGAAGGAGAATGTCCGGTCATCTGTTTGTGACCTCAAGCTGAAGCGAACTTGGTTTCTGCAGCAGGACAATGATCCAAAACAAACCAGTAAGTCCACCTCTGAATGGCTCAAGAAAACTAAATTAAGGTTTTGGAGTGGCCAAGTCAAAGTCCGGACTTAAATCCGATTGAGATGCTGTGGCATGACCTTAAACAGTCCATTCATGCTCAAAAACCCTCTAATGTGGCTGAATTAAACAATTCTGCAAAGAAGAGTGGGCCAAAATTCCTCCACAGCGATATGAAAGACTCATTGCTAGTTATCGCAAACACTTGATTGCAGTTGTTGCTGCAAAGCGTGGCACAACCAGTTATTAGATTTAGGGGGCAATTATTTTTTCACGTAGGGCCATGTAGGTTTGGACCGCTTTTTTCCCTTAATAAAAGAAATCATCCTTTAAAAACTGCATTTTGCATTTACTTGCATTATCTTTGTGTAATGTTAAAATTTGTTTGACGATCTGAATCTTTTAAGTGTGACAAATATGCAAAAAATTTAAAAAAACAGGAAGGGGGCAAAAACCTTTTCACACCACTGTATATTTTATTAATATTTATGCCATTATATTCATGTGAAGTTGTTTTGATTTTTCTTTCTTTTGGGTAATATCTAATTGTCATGCTACACATTTCTCATTTTAGAAATGATGGCAATAATTTAGAAAAAATTTAATTAATACGTAAAATAATTATCTCTATTTGTGAATATCGAAATTGGGAGCTTTTCTTTATAAACCCAATAAATTATATCATTTATTGACAGACCTGATATTAAAGAAGCAATAACCATTCAGATTAAAAGAAAATTATTATTATCAGTATCACTCTACTTTCTACTTAACAAAATTAATCATCTTTTTCATTAATTGAAATAATGCTGATATGAAAAACTTAAAAACTAAAATTTAGAAATGTTTTGGCAACTAACTGATAAAATAATTTGAAGTACTTACACAACTGAAATAAAAATGAATTAAAACTGAACAAAACTTTAAAATCAAAAAAAACACTAAACTAAAATGAAAATGGAAAATATAAAAATAAAAGCTAGGTCAAAATATTAATAAATATGACAGCTAAAGACAATCGCCCTATATGACACCACGTAAAATCCTCCATTTAGTATTCATAGGTAGCAGTGTTTCCTGTACATTGATTTATTTGTGGCGGCCCGCCACAATATCAAAAATGACCACCACAAATAGATTTTCCAAAAGGCTTTGACTTCGTTGAACGAACATGAACACCGTTTCAAAATCAAAAAACAATACCGGTTTATATAAATGTATCTTTGAAGGAAACCGACTGTCTTCAGAAAAGCTTCGATGTCATTTTCATTTCATCTTGCGTGTAATGCCTGATAAACTAACATTTGTGAGTGCAGCGCTGCTTTGATTACAGCCGTTACCGAGGAAACCGCTATTTCTGTCCTCCAAAAGCACCTCCTGGTGGCAGAGAATGAATTAGCATTTTCAATGAGCTTGTCTGCTGTTTTGATTCAGACCAATGCAAAAATCGGCTGATGTTTTTACGCAGCAAACACGCAGAGCAATGTGAACAGAGTTGTACATGTGAACCGATATATATATAACCAGTATATATTTCTCCACCTTGGGGAAGTGCCGCCACACATAGAGTGGAGTAGGAAACACTGGGTAGAATGCCTTTAATGTATTGTATGGATACATTCAGTTCTTGCTACTTAACTTTTATCATTTGTGCATCTGAATGTCCTGTGTTCATTGGTAAACTCATTTTACTGGCATAGTTCATGCTGACATTTATTAGTGTGGGACAAGTTTAACGTGGGTGGTCATTTGTTATTGCGCACTTGGCTTGTGATGTAAATACAATTACAATATCTGATAGTTTTGGTACTATTTTTAGTACTATAGACAAAAAAGTGGAAAATCTTATTTTACATGAGACATCCCATTTGTCTTCCCCTCATTCTGCTCTGGGACACCATCTGGACCTCTGACCGACATCACAATCTTACAAAGCGGCGTATATGTCCTGATTGAGAAAAAAAAAGTGTTTTGAGGTCAGGTGGGGGACAAGGAACTGAGTCTGCCTGATTCATCTAGTAGGGGGATAAACATGATCACATTCATCTGTACTCACACAGCTGTCTAACCACATCTAATAACAGCTACTGAAGCTCTCACAGATGCACAACACGATCCAATGTAAAATTCTAGCTAATGATCATGACAATGGTCTACAAAGAAGGCTGCAAAACTCCCTCCCGCTGTTTAGCATTTGGTTTCCTCAGAGCATGTGGCACAGCTCTAATTTATCCTCTCTCTCAGACACAAACACACACACACTGACCTTAATACCAGCTTGGATCACATCAGAGTCTATGAGAGTATAAACACTGAGATAGTAGAATGTAATCTGCTTCCAAACACTCGGTAGTCGACATAAAGCTGTCAGGTTGCCTGCTATATCTTCACACAGATCTCTCAGTGCCTCTCACACACAAGCAGGTGTGTATTCAGACACAGCATGTGTTTAATGGGATCATGCTGTGGTGTCTGAGGGTAATGAACCTAAGAATGGGATGCAATGAAGACCCTGCTGATCTATATACTAGACACTTAATTAACCTAAACGACAGAGAAAGACACACTGCTGTACATACTGGTGCATGCAAAAACATACAGCACGATCGGTGTAGTCTGATTCACAAGCAAAAGACACATGAACTCAGGAGTTAAAGGCTGGACTCTATCTGACAAATCCTTCACTAAATGAATTCACGGAATCAGTCAAAGCACTTAACTGACATCCTTACTGAAACCTTTAGAATCAGAACCAGTGCTGATGACACTCTCTCATGATGCAGTCTTTGATCTTGAAATTAGCACTGATGAAGAATAAAATGCAGCGCCTATACGTGTTGCTTTCATTGACATTAAATTTGCAAATAGATCAGATTTATATCTGTTTTGCAGAGACACACTTATGTGACCAAGTGTAAATGGACCATTATTACTAATAAAACAAATCACGACATCTATCCGATCTTAACCATTAGAGGTGACCTGTTGTCAATGTGCCAAAGAAAAATATGCGCAGAAAACTAATAAAAAGAACGAACTATTGCTCGTATTTAAAAAAAACAATAATGAGCATATAATCCATAAAACAGTATTTAAAATTACCCAAAAATTGCCATAAGAATAATTATTTTACTTAGGGTTTTAATTTTTTTTTTCTTTTTTTTTTTTTTTTTTTTTCCATTAAATGTAGTATAAATGATGATACTGCTACTGTCAAAAATTTTATATTCGTGATCATGGTGATTGCTCCATGGCATTTATTTTTATTATTCTGGTCAAAAAAAAAAAAAAAAAAAAATACTGTATATCATGCTTTTGAACCTTTTTTTAAATTATCGTATCATCTCTCATTACCAAAAAATTGTTCTGTTTGGCCGATAAGTGTCAGAAAAAGGACATTTATTTTGACAGCACCAGAACACAGAAGGAGCTTCCATTCTTAGTCTTGCTTAGTTTAGTGTCTTTGTTTAACAGTTCTGTCTACTACTTGAAAGGCAAATGCTACTAAAAGCTTTTTTACCTATTCTGTCGGCTAATAAATATTTAATGCCATGAACCTGACATTTCAGTGTTTACTTTTTAATTTGTGCTTTTTAGCACTTGCAAAAAATACTATAATAGATCTGAATAATTTTTTTTTACTGATTTTTCACATTCAAATTGTTTTCATCTTGATTCATTTTAATAAGATTTCTAATTATTGTTAGCAAATATTATGTAAATTAAATATTAAGTGCATGCAGCCAAACTTCAGCAATATAAAATGTACAGTAGTCCATGCGATAGAATATTGTGTGTGAGAATAGTGTATGCACTGCTGAAGGTTTCTATTTTTGTGTTCTCGTCATCCCTCATCAAAGAAAATAGCATATAGTTAGTGAAGGCTTGTAAGCGCGTGTGTTTGTGTAGTGCCCATGCTCCACTGGTCAGGTCAGTATTATCGCCTAAAGCTATAACAGTCTTTCTCCCTCTGTCACAAACACAATACACACACTACTACCGTATGAATGCACATCACTGAAACACAAGCAGAATCGACACGCTCATTCTGTAAACCTTGCTCCAACTTTCAGTGACTCCCCTCGAATCTGGAGAAGTCAGACTGCAAAGGTAAGACACATTAAATTACTTAATTAAACTTTAAAATAGAAAATTTCAAAAGATTCTGTACATAACGACATCTGCTTCAATTACCACATGGTGCATAAAGGCAGAAACTGACCAACAAAACACTGCAGGATGAGTGCATCTGAGTTTCAGTTTAAGACCCTCTTTTCTCAATAAAAACACTCCAATAAAAAGATCATTGTGCAACGTTTTAGGTGTTACTCAAGCAGGTGATGCAGGTTTGAGTCTGGCCTGCAGTGAGTCCCGATTTTCTTCCTACTACTCCCAGCTGTTCTCTGCTTTCTCGATCCAATAAAACCAGCATGCGTCAACATCCAACTTCCAAGAACATTGACCCTCACACACAAAGTAATTCACTCTTTTAGCTCAATCCTTCTCCTTTACTTCCTCCTCTCACACCACATGGGAAACAAAAGCCACATTAAGTTTGTCCCTGCTGTGTCTTTGTTCTGGAGTGGATGTTCTACAGAACGCTGCAGTGATGACAGCTGCACGGATACAGTACAACTCAACAATCCATCTCTGGCTGCAATTCACAGTGAGATTCCTTTCACATTATGTTCTTTTTTCTTCAGAACATGTCCCATTAAAAAAATTTAAAAAAAAGAACCAGAACCAAATGATTTTCATGACTTACGGCTCCTAGTTGTGCATTATTCCACTGATGTGGACGGAACACCGTACTGAAATATTTTAACAGTGTTTCCTGCCCTACTCTTCAGCAGTGCAACACAACATACAGTGCAAACAGTGTAGCCCAATTCTCGAATGAATGACTCGCCCGTTCACACCAAGATCAATGTTTGGTGCGATCAACATTTTCATTGGTCTGTTCAGACCAATACAAACATAACATGCAAACATTTTTTTTTTTACGGAGAGGTTTTCTAATATATTTTCTATTGCAAAAAAGTTCACACTAGAGGCGAACAATTGATCGGTTGTGCCAATTAATCGGCACCGATAATTGACTGCTGGAACTATTGGCTATAGCCAAAAATCCATGCCAATTGTTTTTCTGGGTTGTGTCCTTTGCTGGAGAAGGTCTGCTGTCATTATACAGTACAAGAGCGAACTCTAGAAGCGAATCGCTGACTCATGCTGTTTGTTTTGACACATGAAGCTGCACAGAGCGGGAAAATTCAGATGCGGATTTAAAATAAACAAATGGTGTGTATACAGTATACTATATAGTACATGTTTTCATATGATTATAAATTAATTTGTTGACTAGATGCTGCATTAGTAGAGAAAGAACAGCAGTATATTTGCAGTCAAGGCTGAGAAGGCGCGAACATTAGTAGCACAACAAGCGATTAAAACAGTTAGAAAACACTTCTGTCTGTATGTGTGTGCATCCGAAAGTCTGCTTCCACTCCACTCTCAGACACTAGTCCCATGAGAAACTCCAGCCATGCTCTTATCACATCCAGCATGTCACATTTCCACATGCAACCAGCATTACTTCTGCATGGCTGTAGAAATAGGTCACACACACAACCCCACCCACCCACTCATACCTGACACCAATAGATGTCTCGTGTTGAAGGAAGGGGAAGTGGGACAGATAGTCACAGATCAGACCCTCCAGCTATTTCATAATATACTAAATTCACCCTACCAACAGCAAACACCTGAGCAGAACACTGAAATGGACACCCTTGTGATCACTCTGTTCCAGAGGAAGCTGAGAGTTAGTTCTATTTCAACACTTCCCAATGACTCAATGTAAAAAAACACTGGCGCGTCCATTACTTCCTCTAGACACTTCATCCTGGGAGCATCAATGATATGGGGTTTTACAACTTCTGCTTTTCATAAGCATTACATTTTGTTGAAACCTAAGACACCAAATTATAGATCTTTCTTAAGGTGCGGCCACATTTACTGTTGCTCTGTGAAATTTCATGGGACAATCCAGTCATTCCAATAGCAATCTGTGAGATTGGGAGATTTACATGAAGGTGACAACTGACAATCTTTCCCCACACAGATTTCTCTCATGTTCAAGTTGAGCTGAACAACAGGAAGCTGCTTGTTTTGATACCGATTACTCTGTCTGTGTGTGTGGTGTGTGTGTGGGGTGTGTGTGTGTGTGTGTGTGTGTGTGTGTGTGTGGTGTGCGCAGTGCTCTAGCATCTCTACACTGACAATGGACCTTATTTTGCATGCTCATGTGACCCGCACCTTTAACATGTTATAGGATTTGGAAAAACGCAATGCAATAAACATTTGAAGTGGAATCCACCCTAGATCTCTCTGGTACTTTAATGAGAGTTCATGAGAGGTGTAGCAATGTCCAGTTCACAAACTGGAGCGATCCAATTCTTGAGTTCAACTCACTAACTCAAATGATCCACTCAGCGTGAATAACCGCACATTAGAGGGGAAGATTTTCAGGGAATAATCACTTAAATATTGGTTTGTTTATCACATGAAGCTACTGCACAAATTCAGAACACTTGGAACATAGTGCAAAAAGTCATACAGACTACTTTTATGATATGTTTATGTTGCTTGTGCATCCTACTTGAAGCTTAAAAGTTCCAATCCATTTACTGTATTTGCATGGAAAAGAACAAAATACATGTTGGGGTGAGCCAATTATGTAAATTTTAATTAAAAGTTTGGTTGAATTATCGCTTTATAGCCACATTGACATTCTTCTCTAATTTGTGGACACCAACAAAAGCAATGTTAAAGTAAACGGCGCTTCTACAATGAATACTGAAATTGAATGCAAAAATTGTGAACGCTGGGCTGAAAATCAGAAACTGAAAGAAAAAATAATAATTCTAAGTGGTGATACTTGTTCTTCTTTCAAGTGGCATTACAAATGCAACATCTAACAACTCTTAAAATATTGGGAGGTACACTGAATACTTTTATTAATATTATTAAATACTGGTGGCCAAAATTTTCAGTCCATCTGTAAATTTTAAAGAAGCAAAAGGGAAAAAGATAAAGGGTGTACAGTAGGGAGCCGCTAGGGCACTGCTACTGTAAAGAGACAAATTGGGCACAGAATCATTATTTCAGGTTCTATCTTTATGCAGACTCACAGATGTGTACAGAGGTGCTTTGCCTGGGATGCAGGGTACAGATAAAATGTCCAAAACAAATTAACACAGTTGTGTATTTCTTATTTTGTGTCTCTGAACTACAGTAAAAAAACAAATAAAAATTGCAGCATTGACTATGACATCCTGCCTTCCAAGTCACAGGCATCCATTTGGTGATTAACTGCCCAAATTCAAATCTAGAGTTCTGCAAACAGAGGTCTGAACACGCTGACTTTATCGATTAGCGATTGGCTCTTTTACTCAGAAGGCGGGGCTTCGTTCTATAGAGCGGCCATATTGAGTGTTGCATTTTTCCCCATTCAAAACTATATGAGTGGCACATCTTGGGTATTCTATAGTCTTTGGTATAATGCATATTAAACGCAGAGCTGCTTTGTTTACAGCGGTAACCAAGGAAACGCTATATTTCTGCTGTTCCATAAAAGCCACCTGCTGTCAGGGAGAGAATTTGCGTTCTCATTCAGCCCGTCTGCTGTTTTTGTTTTGTTCAGATGTTTGGTAAAGTAGTTTTACAAAGCTAAAGACAGACCATTCTGTTTTTGATTCAAATTTTTAATTATTCAATCTAATTTAAATCAAAAACTGCTCAATGCTGCATACGAACCATCTTTTTGTTTGGATTGTGATAAAAATGCAGTGGATGCCTCTAATTTTAAATGGGAAAGAGCACAGGCAAAGCCTTGTTTATATGAAGAAAAATATACTTTTTTGTATTATTTATTTATTTGATTTGGGATTTGTTTTAAAATGTCAATGTAATTGTGTTATTTGACACATTTCAACTTTCCAAACAAATGTGCAGCATTTCGTCTAAGAAATAATAAAAGGACACCATTTCATTTATAATTAAAAAATTGTGAGAATCATATTGTGAAATCAGTATCGTGAATCGTATCGCATCATGAGTTGAGTGAATCATTACATCCCTAATTAATACACATTTCTGCTCTTATTTTGAATGATTCCTCGCTGCACATTCGAGCTATAGGAAAGCGCCCTCTGAGGACATCAGCTGCCTATAAACAAATCCATATGTAGGACCCATCTGGGATCTGGGAATATACCCTGCAGGACTATATAACGCTGACTTTGCAGTACCATCTCACATCCTGCTCGCACAGAGCCAAATGAATGAAAGTCATACCCCATCCGGCTGCTAACTAACACAGCAATGCTAACTGAACTGAACCGAACTAATGACTCCAAGGTTGAGGAAGAGGATGAGATGCAGAGGAAACGTCAGAGCTACACACACCGGCTGAGTCATGAAACAAGCAACTAACTAAAAATAAATGCCCTAATGCCTAACATAGCTTTGCTTTGATAGCAAAAATGAAAACCATTTTAGAAATGCAATCAATCAGAATTTGAATTTGATTTGTTTACTCTCATTAGTGTGTTAGTGTTACACAAACTACTAATGATAGGCTGAAATTCCTAAAAATCAACCAAATTGCAGAATAAACCTTTTGCAATGAACATACAACATGGTAAGTTCTTAAAAATACCCAAAAATGAAAAATCTGTCATTTAGTCCCTGGTATGTGATTCCTGTATGACATTCTATATTATGTGGAAAGCAAAAGATGAATTTTCAAAGAATATTCTGGCCACTCTTTTCATTATAATGAAAGTGAATATGCTTTGGTGCATCATGCGCAGGGTGCTGAGAAAGTACTGTGTTATTCATAATCATTGCCTCCATATGTTTACATTTTGCATAACACTATTTAAAATATCAGCCCTGAATTTCAGAAAATAGCAATAGATTGGATGGATCAGATAGACTGGTGCATCACTAAACAGATCCAGGTAAAGCCACTCATTTAGAAGGAAACATGACACTGCTCTAATGTAAGATGATCATTATCTAATTGGCAAGAATGTATTTCTTCAGACGAGTCAAGAATGTCTCTGGAATCTAAGGAATGTGGAAACGGCTAATCAACTAAGGTTTTACTACATGCCTTGTTACAGGCACTAGTGCTGACCTGATCATTAACACGGCCCTGAAATAATCCCTCTGCTGAGCTATGTCACTGACACAAACTTAAAAAAAATTAAATACTTCCAATCTAATCAAGACTGCATCACCATCGTATTACAAAACTCAAACAGAAAGGTATATTGTTAATTTCCTGTCTAAGATTTTTCATTCACTAATCTATGCAGGAACAGACAGTATGACCCAAAGCAGGGGTTTAGTATTTTTGGGGTTGCCAAATTAACAGTGTTAAAATAATAAAAGACTATTTTAAGTAAAAATAATCCAGTCAAAATAAAAGAATTGTGATGTATGCTCATGATTTATAAGGAGTGTTTAGATAGCATAATGAAACTGTAATATCACATTTTGGTACAATTATTAAGAAATATAAATAACATAATACTTTATTATTCTAAAGTAATTCTTAAAGGTTTATACACCTAACATTACTCTAATCAGTCAACTTAGTTCCAAGTAAATATTCTAGAGATAATAGAATGTGCAATAGTGTGAGAACAGTGACAACATAAAAGCCAGTTATTTCATTCTCTATAATTTGACTGTTAATACCTGTATAAAATTGTCTTTCAAGACTGAATTGCATTGCTGTGATTGTAATTTAGTATGGGGGATCCTTGTAAGGGGATCTACATACTAAGAAAGAGATCAAAAGTAAAAAAAAAAGATAAAAAAAAGTGTCATTTTGCAGACAGACAATCTGCTTTTCTTGGCGGTCTGCTGACCTCAGTCACAAAACGGTGTGTGGTAATCCATTCAAATCTCTATGAATCTCTACACAGTATCTACAGCAGCTCTGCATTATTAATGATAGGAGAGGGTGGTGGCCTTCACAGGCGACCTGCTGCCACCAGTAACAATGACAGTGAGATAATGGATCCGAAACAACAAGGAAAAAGGTGTTTGTGTGAATAGTGCAATCCACTTATATTAACTCTAAACTTCCAGAAGAAAACACAAGTGGAAGAAACTGTCACTCTGACATTGTGCATTGCCAGCAAAATATATAGAGCAGGCTAACGGATACAGCACTTAATGAAGGTTTTTACATTCATGGTTCAAGAATGTAAACACCTGCCATTGCAAACAAGGCTGCCAGCTCTCAGAGTAAGCTGCAAGCTTGCAGCATAATGAAACACAAATACAGGCGGCCTGCGAAGTGGGGACTAAACAACACCTTCCTGTCCAAAACAAACATCCTCTAACCACCGTCCTAAGTCCACAATAGCAAACAGAGCATCCTCCTGCCTCATGCTTACATGAAGCCAAAAAAACAGAGCAAAGATAACAGCTATTACCGTCCGGTTGGCATCCGTTAACACTTTCGGTACTGGACTGTGAGCAGCTCATTTCTGATCTCCGCTGACTTCCCAGTAGGCCATTCTTCCGGAGAGCCCGGTTGCTGGGGCTGCTAAGTGGTGTGGATGTCCCTTCTCGCTTTGAGAAGATACCGCTGAAGAACCGAATGAGTTTACGTTCCTGCCCGCTGGAACGGGAGCCTGTCCCTCTAATAAAACCCTCCTTGTCCATCAACGATTTATCCGACAGCTTGAGCAGGTCACTGTTGTCCAGCGTTCGATTCTTGCCCTTCATCCTCTCCATGCGGCCCAGTTCAGTCATGGAGTCAGTTTTGCTCAAGACCTCACCCACATCCAAGGTGTTTCGCTTCTCAGTGGACTCAGACTCGGCGAAAGCCATGTTTTGAAGAACTACGCCAGCCTGGACCTGACTGTGCTCTCCATCATGGCCAATGCAGCCCGAGCTGCTGTGGTGCTTCTCTTTGGAAAGCGCCCGTATGCGGATCAACTCTCCACCTGTCCAGTGGCGAAAGCTGAAACTTCGCCGCAGCAGGCTTGGGTGGCTCTTCACCGGAGGGGTTTCAGGTGCTGGTTTGGGTGACTTCCCATTCCCTTTAGCCTGCAAATAAGAGATGCAGCTCTCTTTGGCCATCCTGCCACCCTTGGGTTCCTCTGAGGTATCATCTGACCATGTACTGACCGGTTCCTCTGTGCTCCGGGAAGTCTTGAGGATTTTGTTTAGAATGTCTGTGTTTCCTCTATTAGCAGCAGCTGTACTGCAGATTTCTCCATGCTCAGCATCACATTTCAATCTGTCACTTTCAGCTACATCATCTGCCTTTTTGTGCACTAGTGCCCAGTTTTCAATGACCTTGCTCTGTCCATTCTCTGGCAGGATGCACGTTTCATTTAATTCCTTGTCTTTATGTGAATACTGCGCCCTCCTTGAGATTTTCAACCTGCCCAACTCTAGATGTCCAGTACTAAATGTCCTGAAGTTCCTCATGTATGAGTGTGCAGAAAATTCGTCCGTCTCGTCCTCCACTTCTTTCAGTTCTTCCAGCGGTGAGCTGCGCTGAGCGTCAGCGGCTCCCTCCCGCCGGTACGCGCTCACTTTAGGGTTCTCCAGCTGCCGGTGCGCGGAGCCTCCGCCATCCTGCAGAGTTTCTTTTTTCACTAGTGTCAAAGATATCCGGTACACGGTTTTTCTTTGTGGCGTACCCCGCTCCATCCTTTCCGGGTAATTACCATCAAGTAAGTACATTCTTCAGAAACCAAATCCAAGTAAATTAATTCACGCAAAATATGTTTCTAGCGTGATTTCACCCACAGCTGGTGATCTCCAGAGCGCATAATAATAATGATATTAAACAATCTCAGCTCAAAATCGCGTTGGTGCGCAAAATGTTCCTTTGCGGTGCCGGTGCGTTTTTGAGACTATTTGCGCAATCTAAAAATCCTGAAAGAGCCCCATCAAGTCTCCTAGACGTCCAGTGCAAAGCCCGTCCTCATGTTCACAACACATTTGCCTGAAAAGTAAAGTCCAGCTTCAAATTCCTGTTTCCCGCTGCGAGGCTAGTCTGTCTAGGGGGAAATGTTATTCCAACACTGTCCTCCAAAAGCAGAAGAGTGTGATCTTCCCTATTGTGCCCTGCATCCCCCGCCGCGCAGCCAGCTTGCTCCTTTGCACCGGACCCGGCGCGCCTTTGTTTCCAGCGGCTGTGCGTCCCTACTTTCATTCAAATGTACCATGCACGACTCGAAGCTCGACCCTCGCCTTATTCAAAACGACAGTCCCGGGAAACGAGACAGACAGCGGCAAGAGCTACGGATCCATAACCTTCTCTCTCCTCTATCTGCCCCGTGTGCTCCATATCCACACAAATCATCCAGTCAGAGCGGAAGAAAAACCCGGAACGGATCCTCCAAGACGCTTTTCACACTAGTGCTGTTTCATGCGACTTGCATCATTTATTCAGATTCTCATACGGGAATTAAGCAATAAATCAATGTGAAATACATTCACGAATTAATCAGTAAAAAACTCATCTGACATGATTTTTGTAGTTACCTGTATAATGTGTATAATTGGTGCATGAGAGAAATATCAAACACATGTCGAACTTGTGAAGGTAAACTCCTGCAGGCAGAAATATGTTAAGCAATAAACCTACGCAGTGGCACACATAAAGTTGTGCTTCACATAAACGTAGCTGCAATGCGAGCGCGTGTATTTGCTTTGGTGTGTCAAGATAAAACACTCGAGTATTAGTTTGAAGTGAATCTACTCCACTCCTGGACATCGCATTATCCAGCGGACGCGCGGGGGTGGGGTTCCCACGTCTCTGTCAATCAAAAACTTGAAACCCACCCGGGCTCACATGAGAAAGAAAAAACACGCTACACACAAAGTACTTTTTTTGCGCATATGTTATCGTTTAAACTGTGTATACTCACGAATACCGTGAGATAATGGTTTGTTTTATTGATGCTTCAGCACTTAAGGGAAAAAAGCATCACTGTGTGAAAAGGACAGGAGATAGGAATAACATATCACAGGTTTATTTCATTTATTAGTAATTATTATTAATAATACGATAATTATTAAAATGGTTCACTTGCACTTTTGTATACTAAAATGCTGTAGTATCATGTGACAGTATTTAACAGACTACACTCTTAAAAATAAAGGTGCTTCACGATGCCATAGAAGGACCTTTTGGTTCCATAAAGAACCTTTAACATCTGAAGAACCTTTCTGTTTCACAAAAGGTTCTTTGTGGCGAAAGAAGGTTCTTCAGATTACAAAAAGGTAAGAAAGAGATGGTTCTTTAAAGAACCTTTGACTGAATGGTTCTTTGTGGAACCAAAAATGGTTCTTCTATGGCATCGCTTGAAGAACCTTTTGAAGCACCTTTATTTTTAAGAGTGTAGTATATTTGGACTAATCACATCATATGGCATAAGCAGTCAGAACGTACTTGGGGTCGAGCAGCACTTTCATCTGCCCTCCGGCCACCTCTCCATCACCCCCTTCTGTCTGTGAGGAGGGATGTGTGGGTGTTGAAGATTACCCCTCTTATCTCGCCACTCATATCCCCGTGTCTTCCTTTCGCCTTCAAACTCCGGCTTGACATTTGTGGGATTGTTACAAAGATTTGGGCGGATTAGAAAAGGCTCATTAGGATCCATTCTGTACAGCTTTTCTCAGCATCACCTCCCCCCTGCCCTCCCCCTAACTCACCAGTGGAGCCCCACCTGCCCCTGCGAAGCTTCCATCTACTCCAGCAGTCTTCATCTACTGCTCTCCCGTCCAAAGGCCTAAATCCCCTCATCTCAATAATTCAAGATACAGATACATGTTGTGAAGCCTCTTTTGTAAAACCATAGGAGTTATTAACATTATTCCCATGATTAGAATAGTTTCAATTTCCATTTCAAAAGAAATTAATTGGCAAGACTTTTACATACAATATTCCCATAGAATCAAAACAAATCACAAAATGTACGTTTGTGGATCTCTTGTACACACAGCATTTTTGAGTTTTAAACAAATGTGCCAAGTTCTTAGAAACGTAATCTTTGTATTCATGTTGCTTTTAAATTTTGAAAAGCTTCCATTTTCAACAAGAGTTTCAATTTAAAGACCCCAAAAAATGTTCTGTGTTGTATCTATAAAGTAAAAGTTACTTTTTCCCAAAAAAAAAAAAAAAAAATTTTCCCCTTCTGCTTTTGTTTTGTTTAGTTTTTTCATACATGTTTTTTCCCCGTATAATTTTGATTTAGTGGACAACAGCTTTTCAAATATTAAGTACTTAAATATATGAATATTTAAATAGAGAAAAAGTTGTTTAAAAAATCTAAGGAAAAAAAGGATTGCCAGAAATGTCAAAATGCTTTTTTAACAAGAATTTCTTTCTTGTAATAAGACATATTTCTTTATTAAGATATCACAGTTGTATCCTGCTGATATTATTTTACTTCAAAAAATAAAACAAATAATTTAAAATAGGCTAAATTAAAAAACAGACTGAGCATCTAAGATATGTATTTAAATTATTCTATGTATGAACTGGATTTTTATCTTTTTTTTAGTGCACAGGACTAAAAAAAATTAATAAATAATTGATTTACATCATAGATTCAAACACCAAATGTGTTCCAGTTTCTTCAATTCCACTCTGATTGTAGAGCTTCAAACCTCTGCACCAGTGAGACTATAGAAAATCAGTTTAAGCAAATTATACACCTCTGCAGACGATGTTGTCCGACTTCAAACATGCCTCGTCCTTTCATCACAGCCACAGGACTGTCATAAAGAGAAGCAGGCTTAGAAGCCTAGGTATGCACTACACACTCTTGATGCAACACATCGCCCTTCACATGTTCTATCATCAATGTGAATGCATGACTTCATACCTCCTGAATACTTAACACAGAGAATGGAATATAAAGCAGGCACACCCCACGTTACATATGAAATATATAACAGAGAGCCTACACAGAAGTAATGCGAAAGCATCAAGCATGTTTCTATGTTCTATTACATCAATCTTTCTGCATATTTTTGCATGCAGCTGAATACAAATTACGTTGGAGTACAGTTATTTTGAATGGCATGTGGCACCGCTGGGTGACCCAGGAGCCTGATTGATTGCAGAAAAATTCTCCAGTGTAAGTTTTACCACTGCACGCCATGAAATGCAAGCAGAGCCGCGGTTGCACTAGTTACAAACACTGAGATTTTGCCTAATGTGTCTTCAAAACATACAGATGTTCTCCCAAACTTTAGGAAAAAAGCCTCACGTCATGCATAATTCAACAGCAGCAGTAATAATACACTAAAGACATTTTATACAGATTCAAAGATGTGGAAATCGGTTTCTTATCTGAATTCGCAAACCGTAATATCCTAAAAATAACACACTTGGAGCTCATGCTCACAAATTTAGAGCACTGGGGAAAAAAAGAGCTGTATATCTATTTCAAAGTGAACACTATCTAGAGTATTCTGGACCTGTCTTTGCTTCTTCCTTTTTTAATTCATGGCCAAGAAAGACACAGGAATCTGATAATTGCAGGCCAGACCGTGAAAGCTGCTTTAATAAAATTATGTTTCAAGGGCCCTGGTTTGAAGAGAATGTAGCATGCAAGGAACCACCTGTCTTCTCACCAAGCCAAAAGAGCCCACACTGATTTAGTGTGCTTTGTGAGTGGTTTGGACTATAATATACTACAAGTAATTCTCGCACATTTACCATAAACCAAACCAGAATATTTTATATAGCAAAAACCATGAAGAGACCTATTGTAAATGTGTGAGGTTTTAATTAGGAATGCACAAATTTTAACATTTTATCAATACGATAAGTCAATACTATTGGTTGATAACCAATAAATGGTCAATATTAAATCCTACACTACGTTAATAAATAAAATGGCAATAAGAGAACTAAATTTAGGCATCACAACGTTATAATAAACAGAATGAAACTAGTATTATGATTATTTGCTAAAGATTACAAATGTTATATAAAATGATTAGTGGTTTTAAAGATTAACTTCAAAATCCAGTAAAATCGGTAATATTGTGAAATAGTATTACAGTTTAAAATAACTGCTTTCTATTTGAATATATTTTAAAATGAAATGTATTCCTGTGATGACAAAGTTGAAATATCATCAGCCATTATTCCAGCTATCAGTGTCACATGATCCTTCAGATATCATCCTAACATGCTGATTTGGTGCTCAAGAAACATTTCCAATAATCAAATTTGAAAATAGTGCTGCTTAATATTAATGGGGAAACTGATACTTTTCTCAGGATTTTTTGATGTACAAAAAGTTTAAAAGAACAGCAATTATTTAGAATGGAACTTTTTAAACAACATCTTTACTGTCACTTTCGATTAATTTAATTCATCCTTGCTAAACAAAGGTATTTAAAAAACATACTAACTCCAAACTGTTGAACAACAGTATAATCTAAATCTAAAAATAGGTGAAATGAGCATTGATAATTAATATACAATATCTGCCAATATATAAACAACGACAACCTATCCCTATAAATTTAAATAAGAAAATCTAAAGTCAGCTGACAACCCTAAAAACATCCCTAATTTAAATTACAAATTCATTATTAAGGAGTATAGGAGCATAAAGGCAAATCATCTTGAAAATGTTTATCTATTTTGACAGAGCAGAAGCAGTTTAACAAGTGCCAACTTAACCTTCTCAAGGAAAGCTCAGGCCTGAGAGAAGAGAGGATCCCACAGCAAGGTGGGTGGACAGACAGAGAGAAAATAAAGAGAAATAGAGAGAGAAGGAGCAGTGAGGGATGTACAGTAGAAACATGCTGACTTTAGCAGGTGTTCTCTGGCCCATTTGCTGCACTTGGAAGGGTTGGCAAGACTCACGAGGGAGAGACTTTCATCTGAGATAAAAGGCTCAGGGGGAAAAAAGACCCTGTTTATTGCTGTGGTCCAGTGGCAGGGTGTCGACAGGCCTCATGATTGGCGGGTTTCAACACTCCTGCACCATGTAAGATCCCTGATACGGACCACAGAGCTTCGCAGGTGCAGCCTGCACAGAATCTCTGATCCGCATTATTAGCTAAAGCTTAGAGGGGAAAAGCAGTGAGAGAACAAGGATCCAGTCCATGTCTTGATCACTGTTTTACCTGTTATCAAGAATCCAGGCGGCAAGTTGAAAGAAAGACAGTGAGATATCACTCATATCCGTTTTCATACAAACCACTTACACAAAGCTCCTCTATTGTTACACAAGTGAATTCTGGTTAAGAACAGAACCCGAGTGACAGATTTACCTTTGGAGGAAGGTTAACTATTTAAACAGAAACTCTTACCTAAAAAGTTATGAAGATCAGGCACTTTACCCTGTTCAGCTCTTTATAGACCAATACAGTGAATTTATACACCAAACAGCTTTGAATGATCCTGTAATGGAACATTTCTAATTGTGATGAAGCAATAAAACAGCAGCAAAATAAGCAGATGTGCTACTTAAACACAAGGGAATGACCGTTTTACCCGTCAAACATATTTCTAATGAACTTACATGTTACCTCTGCAATAAATGTTCACATAATTTAATAAATAAATTATGAATATTTGTTACATTTGTTAATAGGAAACATGAATAGTTCTAATTATACATAACATGAATAATATAAAAAAATATTAAAGTGAATAAATTAGTAGTTGGTAAATGATGTATAAAAAAAAAAAAGGAGGTATTACGTTTGCATAAATAATAATATATAAAATAAATATTAAACACAAATAAATAATGCATTTATTTTTTTAATTAAAAGGTTTACAAATGAACAGAAATGTTACCCCTCCAATAACGGTTCACATTTTTTTAAATAAATGTTAATATTTGTTAAAGGAACACTACACTATTTTTTTAAAAATAGGCTCATTTTCCAACTCCCCTAGAGTTAAACAGTTGAGTTTTACAGTTTTCAAATCCATTCAGCCGATCTCAGTGTCTGGCGGTAGCACTTTTAGCTGCAACTTAGCATAGATCATTGAATCTGATTAAACCATTAGCATCTCACTAAAAAATGACCAAAGAGTTTCTATATTTTCCTATTTAAAACTTGACTCTTCACATCGTGTACGAAGACCGATGGAAAATGAAAAGTTGAGATTTTCTAGGTCGATATGGCTAGGAACTATATTCTCATTCCGGCGTAATAATCAAGGAACTATGCTGCCGTACCATGGGTGCAGCAGGCGCAATGATATTACGCAGCGAATGAAAATAGTCCCCAGCACGCTGCCTTTGCAAGCAGGTGGTCACGTTGGTTATCTTGACGGAAGTTAGCCTATTTTCAGGCACTGCGTAGTATCATTGCGCCTGCTGCACCCATGGTCTTAGTACACGATGTAACTACAGAAGAGTCGTTTTAAATAGGAAAAATATAGAAACTCTTTAGTAATTTTTGAGCGAGATGCTAACGGTCTAATCAGATTCCATGATCTATGCTAAGCTAAGCTAAAAAAGTGCTACCGCCAGACCCGGAGAACGGCAGAATGGATTCGAAAACGGTAAAACAACTGTTTAACTCTAGGTGAGTTGGAAAATGAGCCTATTTAAAAAAAATAGTGGAGTGTTCCTTTAAAATTTTTTTACTCGGGTATAAATATTAAAAGATTAAATGTATAAAAAGGTAATTACATTAACAAATTATCTGGTTACATACTGCAAATCTGACTCCCAGAAGAATAAATTTTTATTTAATGGCAAGTCAATTGTCAAATGCAATCCTTGTAGGTTTACACCATCTGCTGGCACAGTGAGGAAGCCTTGGACAAAACTCTTTGTAATGAAATATGTGTCATGACCTGAATAATGCATATACTATTATTTTTATTCTATAAAAAGAGAAGGAAAGGAAAGCACCCACAGTGTTCCCTGGCTGCAGCTGAGAAAAAATGTGTATTTGCTATGGAAAAACAATCAAAATTTGTCAGTGTAGCTGTACGTTTTTGCAGAAAGAGCTAATAAAGAGGTAATTCCATACAAAACAAGACCTCCACTGCCCCACTTTCATGCTGAGTTCAGAAAACTACAAATCTTATGGATACTGAACTTTAAGTTAACTGAAACCATGTCCGTAGCAAAACATTGCGAGTGAAAATGACACATCAAGCAGCCCTTCTGTCATATGACCATCACATAGGTCACAATTTTACTTCCAGCCCTTTCATCAACCTTGACTCTACAGCTCAAAATCTGAAACAAAACGGCATTGAGAGACTCATTCTATGTTAGCGTTTTTGCAGGTCATTGCTAAAATGGAGATCAGAAAACTAGCAAAGCCAAAAGGGAATTGACACTGCAGTGGAATATAAAAGACACTTTCATGCTCTTTCTACGTTCAAAAACGCACCCTCGGATGCAGCTTCCCTCCTACGCATCGACACACACTCTCACACACTATCCGCATTGCATTAAATATGAATCGCAGCCCTGCAACACAGGAGAAATGCTTGGCTTTTCTGTGTCAGCTCACGCAAACCCATTACAAAACTTTAAACGGTGATTGTTTAGACATTAAAAGACAGTTATGAAGGCACCAACAGAGCTGCGATGAAAGCTGATGTGGGGATGCTGGGATAGAGGGATTTGAACACTGAATAAGGTGCATTTGAGCAGCTCTCCCTCTCTCTTTGATGAGAAAAGAGATTGAAAGAGCAAAGCACCACACTGCCTTTCATCCCCCCCCCCCATGAGGCGGTGGAAAATGGTCAGTTAGCAGAAAGTACAGGCCCCGGCTGGAAACCACACACACACACACACTGGCATATGGGCACAGATACATACACAATTCACTCAAAAGCACAAACGTAAAAGATATAAAGGGACTAGATTTGTGCAAAGCCTAGCTAAGCTATAAATAGACAAAGAACAGATCAGAGCATGATACCAAACTAAAGGAAATGCAGATAATACTATATATATATATACACTATGGAAATATCAGATAATGCTAAACGTGACAGATAACATTAAAACAGTAAAATCAGATAACACGAAGCACAGGAATAGCAGGTGGTAACATACATAAAGGAACAGCATACATATAGGAACATATGAACATCAAGAACAGCAGATATAACTAACATTCCCAGATTGTTGCATATAAATTTGCTCAAATATATTTGGACATAGATTTAGATAAAAAATCTTCAAGGAAATAACACTTTTTATGACATATTTTAGCATTTTAGTCAAACATTGTGTCATAAATCAATACACAAGAAGATTTCAGCAATAACAAACTTGTCTGTCCAAAATGAACATTAAAAATTGCTGTGTTTTATCAATCATAAATCACAACCATTAAGAAAACTCAATGTGTATGAGTTCTTTGTTTCAGTGTTATTTAGTATTATTTTATTTGTGCTTTCAATTAAAGAAAACTATTTTTAATAGTTAAAAATAACAATAGTGCTCTGTTTGCGCATTCTCACATGTGAAATTCATGCTAGAACAGAACAGAATACCGATTGACTGATGTTTACATCTTGATTTTGTCAAGTCAACTTTATTTATACTTTATAGATTGTTTCAAAGCAGCGTCACAGCATTAAACATTAGCATTACACCAGTGATGCCAACTTCAAATATCGATCTTTATTTATTTATTAATTTAAATTAGGGGTGGAATTTGTAAACCTCATATAATAAAGATACATATTTATTTATTTAAATAAATAATTGATTTATTAATTATATAATACTTTTACGTCATACTGTGGCCCCCTGGAAGATTGCTGAGGCTCTCTAGAGGGCCTGGGCCCTGGGTGAGGATTATTGGGCAAAAACAGAATGCACTTGATAGCTTTACTTGATATAAATTAATAAATAAAACATCTCTTACCTTTGAGGATAACGACGAGGAAACCAAGATGGCATGAAAGAGAAAGAAAAACATTCATTAGTATCAGTCTATGATTTTTATACTACATTGTACTGTGCACAAAACATTTATAAAACTTTTAAGACACCACTTTCTTGCTAGGCAAGGTTGAAGGTCAAACTAGGGCTTAATATAGTGATCAAATGTGTTTGACGCTATTTATAGCAGCTTTAAAGTCATCTCAAGGGCTTCAGACTAGCATTTGAGTCATGTTGTTACATACAAGCATTAATTATTCATGAGCCATGTAGTTTCAGTGCATTTAGCACACACATTACATATTCATGAGCAGGTGGAGGAAGGGGGGGGGGGGGGCCCCCCCCCCCCCTGGAAGTTCATGAGGCCAGGGCACAAAAATGCACACACTCGCACACTTCTGCTTGTGAGCATGAGCGCATATTACAGCGCATGATCGGATCCTGTTGAATCAGTGTAAACGTACTATAAGGCACATTCCAAATGTGTCTGTAATCTTATCAGAACTGCACAACCGCAACGCCAACCAAAGTGGGGCAGGAACAGTATGCCATTTCCTATCAGAGTGGCAGTAGAGGCAGCAGCCGAGCCAAGACCCCCCTGGCCATCCCTGCAGTGCTCCTGCTTTCATCCAGCCTTAATCACCCTTCACAGATCACACCATATGCTCATTCTGTCCCTCAAGCCTCCCTCCAACAACAACCTGCCTATAAAAAAAACATCCTGAACTCACTCACGGTTCACATTCAGCAGTACACTGCCAAAATACTGACTCAGCTCTCAGGGTCTAGATATTGCATCTTGTGCAAATTTACAGGTTTGAGGAAAATATGGTGTAAGGAAAGCAATCTGCCTAATAATTTTAAAAATAACATGGAAATTGCAATATGATCTTGTTCAATTGTTAAGGGCTCTTTACACCAAAAATCTGTGAGATAAACATTTTAATTTGAATAAATGGCTATTAATGCAGCTGTTTAGACCAACACAAATCGCTATATATATATATACATATACATATCAACGTGACAGGAACCCCCCTTGCAGAAAAAATCTGTTAAGAAATTGAATCATTTTTACAAAATAAGAGAGATCATACAAAATGCATGTTCTTTTTTATTTAGTACTGTCCCGAGTAAGATATTTTACATAAAAGACGTTTACATTTAGTCCACAAGAAAAAAAAATAGCAGATATTATTAAAATAACCCCATTCAAAAGTTTGGTTCTTAATACTGTGTGTGGTTACCTGGATGATCTACCACTGTTTTTTGTTTAGTGATGGTTGTTCATGAGTCCCTTGTCTGTTCTGAACAGTTAAACTGAGCACTGTTCCCTACTACATGGTGCAAAACTATATTTCCTCAAATAGATAAAAATTGGGACATCTTCGTCCTGTTCTTAATGCTCTTAATGCATCGTGTTTCCTTCTGGAGCATCAGTGAATGTTTGAACCTTTTTTAAATAGTTGTGCTTGAGTCCCTCAATTGTCCTCGGTGTGAAAAGATGGATCTCAAAATCAGTCACTGCTGGAAAGGGTTCAAATATTCAAAAGATGCTGAAAAACCAAAGAATTAGTGGCAGCTGAAGGATTTTTCTGAATAACAGCAGGTGCTCAGTTTAACTGTTCAGGACAAACAAGGGACTCATGAACAACCATCACTAAACAAAAAACAGTGGTAGATCATCCAGGTAACCACAACAAGGGTTCCCAAGCTTTTGAATGGAGTTATTTTAATAATTTCAGCTATTTTATTCTTGTGGACTAAATGTAAACATCTTTTATGTAAAATATCTAACTCAAGACGGTACTAAATAAAAAAATAACATGCAATTTTCATGAGCTCTCTTATTTTGTTAAATTGTTCACATTTTCTGCAAGTGTATTTCCACACTTTCTCCGTGCCACTGTATTTATTTATTTATATATATATGTATAAAGTATTATCTTGAGTGATATAAGTATATATATATATATAATATATATATATATATAATAACATTTAGAATTTAGGTGTATTTTATGCATAATACAATTTAAACTGTTTATTATATTGCAGTTAAAATGCATAGTATAAATCATTTAATACAGACAGTTTTGCTTGAAAAAAAAACAAAAAAACACTCTAAATCTGTGGGTGAAGTGCTACTGATGCCACCCTGGCCTAGCGATGGACAAGAAGTGGGGCTGATGGGGTGAATAAGCAGGATTAAGTTTCTTGGCGTGACCGCATTTTAAAGAGGATTTGGCCAGCTGCACAACACACAACTGATCTGACATTGAGCATTAGATTTACACCAGATAACCTGAGCTACAGCCCAAAACCCTAACAAGAAACCATCATCAGGATCTGATGTGGAAGGACCTCCTTCTAGGAATGGAATTCTAATGTAATACTAAATTGAAATCACTTAAATTGCATTGAACCATCAAATGAAATATGATTTGTATTAGAACATTCATGTCAGCAAAGGCAGGGTGAATCAGTGTGGACAAAAGCTCCTCAGTCCAGCCTGCTGCAGGTCACTCAATATGCTGATGCCATCTAGCTGTCGCTACGCAACACAGCTCAGAGTCACAGATGTTAGCAACAAAAGCCAAGCTTCAATTCATCTTCTTTAAGTCCGTCTGGATACCAGTTGCCCAACTTCCTTCTGTCAACAGATAGATGGCAAGCATTACCAATCTAGCAATAACGTTTCAAATTCAGGCTTGCACACAAATATGGGAAAATGTCTGTTTGAGTGAGTTTGGAGCCTATAATTATGCTGCGTCCTGTGGCATTGCTGCTTATTCCATCTAAAAAACGTCAATGTTACTGAGAAAACAACTTTGTCTCGTACCATATTTGAGAAGACATATTAAGGCAAAACAACAGTTTTTACTAAACCTCTTGGGTACCGTTACTAACTCAGACTAGCTTTATAGAACACTGCATAGCAATGAAGCAGAGATTTCTGTGAATAGCGTCATTTTCAGTAAACTGTGCTCATAAAGTGGTCAAATTAATGGGATATTATTCTTATTTGGACTAGAATGAAGTGACAAATGGGAAAAACAGGATTAAATAAAGGGGTCATATGATGCTTTTTTAAAGATCATTATTTTGTGTATTTGGTGTAACAGAATATGTTGACATGCTTTAATACTGTTCAAAAATTGTAGGTCCTCTACGCCCCGCCTCTCTCAAACGCTTCGTGTTCTACAAAATCCCTCCTTCCGACAAGCGCAGTCTGCTCTGATTGGCCAGCTGACCCAGTGCATTGTGATTGGCCAAACACCGCAAGCACTCGTCGGAAATGTAAAGCCTCTTACCATAATCGCGAGCTTTATCTTTCTAAATAAATGTAAAGACATAGCCCGAAAGGGGAACAGAGTCACGTTACAGACATAGTGATGAAGCTGGTATGTGTTTTCATTACACAAGCCACGGTTAATACAGCTGACTCCACTGTGATGTGTCCCTCACTCTCTCTCTCTCTCTCTCTCGCTCCTCTCTCTCTCTCTCTCTCCCTCCCACACACACACACACACACACAGATGCGCAAACCTCCGCATTTGAACAGTCCATAGCAAATACTTAAACTAATAACAATAACAGTAGCTGATTCAGAAGCGCCAGGTTGTCTTAGCAAAGTCAGAATTACCTCCTCTCCGAGGTTCACGAAACGGTCATCCATAAAAAAGCATTGCTGTTCTGTTGTAAGTAATCTTAAAGATTCCTAAATACATCTACGTTCGGAAGGCCAAATAAAGTGCTTTTGTTTTCGCACTGAAACACACAGCGTCTCCCTTACATGCTGCTTCAACACTAACTGCGGTTACTGAAACCACGTCTTCTTTCTTTGCATGAACATTTGGGCGAATTATGCAAATATTCCACATAGTGAGGTAGATATGTGGGGGCGGGTTAGAACGAGCCATTTTAGGTAGGTCGTGACAGAGTCAATCTTTGATAAAGAATATCCTCTTTGGTTTTGAGACTTTAGTCTTTGCAACTTTAGGATCTTATCTATTCACGAATCACTTGTAACACTCCAAAGAGAAAGGAAAACTTGAAATCGCATCATATGACCCCTTTAAATAAAGGGATTAAAAACTGAAAACGAAGCTATACCAATTGTCTTGACAAACACCCTGAATATATGTGAACATCTTAATCATGTTAAATATAATGTTCAAGTTAAAAAGTATTTTTAATAAATATCATTCATAAAAATAAAATTTTTGGGGAGGTTGATCCTAATGATATTTTACTAACAGAACTAACCTTTTCAGGTCTGATATTTTAAGGAAAAAGAAGAGCATCACATCATTAATCCACTATCAAGAATATTAGAATGATTTGAATCAATACAAAAATGTTGCATTAATTTACCTTGCTTTTTTGAGGGGGGTAAACATACTCTTCATATATTATTACTTTGTGTATCCTTGTGCTAGCATTATAAAAGCCCTCTAATTGCGGTTTTACCATATGTTTCAATATTTTATATATAAAAAAAACTGTATAATTTTTTTTTACAGATCTGCCCTTGACATACATTAGAAAAGAATGTCTGGGAGAATGGGGGGAATCCGAAGGTAGAATCGGGAGTGAACATTCAGTTGGCTGATCATTTGAATCAGGTGTGTTTACCGTGGCCTAATGGTTAGAGAGTCGAACTTGTAACCCAAAGGTTGCGGGTTCAAGTCTCGTACCTGCAGGGATTGTAGGTGGGGGAGGGAATGTACAGCACTCTCTCCCCCCTTCAATACCACGACTGAGGTGCCCTTGAGCAAGGCACCGAACCCCCAACTGCTCCCCGGGCGCCGCAGCAAAAAATGGCTGCCCACTGCTCTGGGTGTGTGTTCACGGTGTGTGTGTGCACTTTGGATGGGATAAATGCAGAGCACTAATTCCGAGTATGGGGTCCACCAACTGTGGCACATGTCACTACCTCATTCACTTATTACAAAGACCTCTAAAATTTGGTCAACATTAGTCTAAATTACTCAGTGTAAAGAGTGGAGACTCCCATTGTTTTTCTACAGAAGTCAACAGTGTTGGCTATGAAACTGCAGTTGAACTACACACATTCAAGATAAAAGAGAGCGCAAACACAAAAAAACATGGAGGGAAGAGAGAGGCAGCGAGAGAGGAAGTGCTTGGTGTTCAGAAAAACAGGACATTAAGTTGGCTAAACTCCATCAGATTCCTTTAGAACACAGGAAGCCTTTCAAGATGTCAGCAATGCAAGTTGGCAGCAGATTTTTCCTCAAAATAGATCTATAAATCACATTAAATGAAATATTATATATTTAAAAAAAGATATTTTTAGACAGACCGATCTTGTCTCCTGCACACCTACACAAGGGGCTGTTCATACAAGAGACAGCTCATTTTTCATAGTTAGGGTAACGTTAAAAATTGTTTTAAATTGTCATTGCATTTTAAAGTTTCATACCGTAAGACATGATACAACAGCCACATCTACCTGACGCATGTGGATATAGACCAACAGTTGTGCAAAGACCAACATAAATTGCAATGCGAGAACATGATTACTAAGAATCTGAGGCTGGTTACACTAACTTTATAGTTGCTGCAACTAAATATTTGATTGTTGCATTATTAAATTTAGCTGAAACCAGGAGTAACAACTAGAGTAAAATAACAGACATTAAATTACATAAGTACGCATGTTTTGCCTAACAGACGTCAATCTTTAGTTGAAAAAACAGCAATACTGTGAAATATTATTACAATTTAAAATAATTGTTTTCTATTTTAATATATTTTAAAAGTAAAAGAGCTGAATTTTCAACGGCATAATTTCTCCAGTTTTCAGTGTCACATGATCCCTCAGAAATCATTGTATATGCTGATTTGGTGTTAAGAAATATTTCTTCTTATCCTCAATGTTAAAAAAAAAAATTTTGTGGAAACCGATTTTTTTTTCCCCAGGATGAATATGAAAGTTTTAAAAAATGTATTTGAAATATAAATGTAACGTAATGTAAATGTCTTTACTGTCATGTTTGATACATTTCATGCATCTTTGCTGAATAAAAGTATTAATTTCTTTTTTTTTGATCTTACTGACCCCAAACAATAGTGTATTTATTAGCCCTTATTTTATTAATTTTAATTATACTCATTTTATTTCATGATTATTTCTTCATTAAGAATTATGGTACACCCAAATAAAGAACAGAGTTCCAAACTAGTAGTCACTAAGTTACTAGTGTGAACTTTATGTCCCAATTTGAGAAAGACCTTACAAATGGTTGGTGCAACCCTTGCCTGGTTTCCATGTGTGCTCCATTATACGAATACAGAAAGAGGAAGTCACAGTATCAGTTATTTAGGCTATAAAGAGTTTAAAAGGAAATGTCCTGGACACGTCTCAAAGAAATGCTTATCTCAAAATATCCTTTTCACATTCTTTAAGGAAAAAAAACAGCAAATAAAACAATGACATCCACTGTGTTAAGCCCCCTCCACATCAGCGGTCACAGAAGCCCAACACCCACAGAGTGTAAACACTTTATCGAAGTGACTTTCATTCTCATTAAGTAGCTGTCAGTCTCCCATGAAACGAAGACCCTCGCACACACTTAAGTCCCAGAATTCCACCAGTTACCTACATAAACACACCCAACAAATGCACAATGGGACGACGGCAATACCTGACACAGGCAATGGTGTGTTTGCTAAATGAGATAGCCGCAGAAAAAACAAGGGATGGTAAGGGGAAGAAAGGTAGAAGAGACCGAGAGGGCAAAGAAGGGTAAAAGTGTCAGATATTCTATTGGTCAGAGAGAGAAAAAGAATGTAATAAAGCAGAGGAGCTGTCAGAGAAAGGAAGAATAGCATCCTACGTAAACAAACACACACACACAAACTCCTGTCCTGGAGACATCATTAGAGGCCTAGGAGAGACAATATTATCATTCACTGTGTGCGCGCGACTTCAAGAATTTAACTGAATTGTCTCTGATAGAAATGCATTAAGAACAGACTGCAGCCAAAACAACAGTTCTAAAAGAGACTATGAATTATTAAATATATCTTACTAATTAAAGAAAACACATTGCAATTTTCCATTCTTGAGTGAATGTTGCAAATATATAGGCTATACTAAAAGGCATTATTAAGCTTTAAAGTTTTGAACTCTGTGTAGAGTACTGACATGTTTCACAAATAAAGTACAAAACGAGGCCTGAATCTGGTAATTTTTTTTCTATTGAAAAAGTGAAAGAAGAAAATGTTTGAAACTTTGATCATCAACCTCACAATGTCAAGCAAAATATTATATGAATGGTTACATTTTCTAGTCAATGGTCAACCATTGCCATTATTTATAATATTTGTCATTTTTTTTAGCAATAAAAATTAAACCATTAAAATATTTAAAATACATATAATTAAGAACTACACTAAATATAATTAAGAATTACGAACTATACCAAAATGGGTAACAAAATTGCAAATTCATCCCAAATGTTGGTTTACAGTTAATTATAAACATATAACAATTTAAAGAAAAAAAACAACAACATCTAATTCAATCATTTTTTCTTAACATAAGTTGGGTAACAGGGTTGAACGGTTGAGCTTGACAAATAACAGTTAACACAACAATATTTGTTTAAAACAACAGCAGGCTCGTGTTCATGCATTGTTACATTGGTAATTAAAATCAGATCAATCAGATTAAAATCTGAAAAATTTGTCTGATGAACTGAAACTTACATATACTTTTTGTGTTTTGTATTTGTATTATTGTATTGTATTTGTTTAGCATTTTAAGTTAGACTTTTATACATTAATTAATAATATTATGCAGCCCCCTTGGAAATTTGCTGAGGGCTTCTATTGGGACCCGCCACACTGGTTGAGAATTACTGATTTACAGCTGCTTTCATGCTATGTTAAATTAATGGTATGTTACAATTGTTATCTAATAGATCTCACACCAAAAACATGGCATCTAATACTGTAAAAACTTGCATACCATTTATGCATTAAAGAGATCTCAAAAATCTATCAAAATAACCTTTTCACAGGATTATTTATAAAAACATCAAGTGTTGTATAAACAATTTACACCATCATTAAATATTAAAGCTACAACACCTGGGACCAAAAAACCTACCAGATACATGCACACACTGATATTTTCAGTGCACTTACAAATTTAGGCTAATTACTGCAAATTGGCTGTTTAGGCGCTGTTGGCTGGGGCCCCTCGCTCCACATAGGACCCCTGAAGCAGCGGTGTATCAACGTGGGAGATGTGGCGCAGTCTTTGAGCAAGCACAAATAATGCGAGACGGGAGTCTGACCTAGAACTGCAGCCAAACTGAGACCCACAGACTGACTCAGCGTGCAGAATAATGCATGTAAACACGCACAAGAACCCTGTATCACATACAAAGGAGTCAGATTCCACTTCAAAACAACCACATGCACTTTGTGTTTTCTAAAACTGAGCTGTGCACACAAGAAGCCTTAAGTATGCAAACATGCAAGCTCAAAAGATAAAGAGCAGTGAGGATCAGATGGCGAGACAAACAAACTTTGGGAGGAAAAAAAACAATCTCTGTACATGAAAAACAAGTATCATTCCTATTTCTTAGTGGACATCTTTCTTTAGGTTTTCATATTTGTTCATGAACCTATGCTGCTGACTGCAATCAAAGCTCACTGCCGCCATATAGTGGTGTGAATGTGCTACTATGCATAAGAACAGAGGCTGCTTTTGTGCTGCATATTTTGAAGGGCACATATCTCATTTGTATTCATACTAACAGAGTGTCCTTACAAGTCTATAAATAAACCCATGAAGACACACACAGGAATGAGAGGGTGTTGATTTCATATTATGAGACATTTTGGAGCGAAAATGGGAATGCGCAATAATAAAGACTTATTATCATGGCAGTAAAGGACCTTTTTGAAAGCAATGTCTGTACCTAACATACACTGCAACGACGAAATATTTTGAAAATGCAATTTACAATAACTTTTTTATTTTTGATATTATCTAGATTTCAATATTACATATATATACATTATATATATAGATATTGAAGCAAAAACAGAATGGTTTGACTTCAGTTTTGTGAAACTATGCATAAAAATATCTGTATGAAACAGAAACAGCAGATGAGCTGAATGAGACGCATATTCACTCTCTGCCAGCAGGTGGCGCTTAAAGCATTTCCTTGGTTTTCGCTGTAAACAAAGCAGTGCTGCACTTATGAACTTTAATATGCTTTATACAGAGGCAAGATTAAAAGAAAATGCCATCTAGACTTTTCTAAAGACAGTCAGTTCCCTTCAGACATATATTCATATAAACTCCTACCCCTAAATGAATAGCGATTTGTTTAGCATCTCAACCGATTTGAATCGTCACATATTTTCAACCGGCTCGTGGTTAATCGTTACATCCCTAAATATGACTAAAATATGCAGGCAAACACCATGTCAAAACAGCAATCAAGAAATTAACCGATACCCTTGAAAAAAAAAAAAAAACACATGCATCATTTTCAATGTCAGCAGTCAGAATAATCCAGTTTAAATGCAAAAGTGCCCAATATAAGTGATAGGAAAAGCAACGTTGCAGGTATTTCACACTCGTTCGTGCACACACCATGACAGTCAAAACGGTGTCATTTTATTGATACATTACTATACGGTAATCCAAAAAATAAAAAATAAAAATATTAACATTAATACGTTTACCTTCGTGTCGCACTTTAACTTCAGACAGAACTAGAGGAAGTTTTTCGTGAAGTACATATTGTAGAACATAATACAGAACTTTGCACAGTCAAAACTAGACAAGTCCAGCAGTTTTAACTCATGAATCATCACATCCGTTTGCTGATTCCTCGTCATGACTGGCTAAAAGTGCGGCAGGCAACATCAACATCAGCCGACTCTGCAGAGGGCGTGTGTGTTTAGTAACATCATGATGACTGATTGGATGCAGTACATGCACAATTGGGTTTTGTTTGTTAACCAATTAGCCTATACAATTTAGATGTTTGAAAACCGCCAAACTGACCCCAATGGATCCCTGAAACATCTTGATATTTGTGGATTGATCGATAATGCTGGCAAAAGCCTAATATTTTCTTTGTACTGTGTTGTATTGGACCAAGGAAACGTATAGCAAACAATGTTTCAGTCAAATCATAGTCAGACTGCACTTATTAAAGGGGTCATATGATGCGATTTCAATTTTTTTCCTTTCTCTTTGAAGTGTTACCAGCTCTTGGTGCATAAGAAGATCTGTAAAGCTGCAAAGACTAAAGTCTCAAATCCAAAGAGATATTCTTTATTTAAGTTAAGAGTTAACCACGCCTACCTAAAAACGGCTCATTCTAACACGCCCCAACATACCAACGTCGCTCTGTGGGAAGATTTGCATAAACGCCGCCCAGATGTTCACGCAAAGAAAGAAAGCGTAACTTTTATTCTCGCTGTAATTTTTGAATTTATTTCCCGCCGCCATTTTGTGAAGACGCTGTGTGCTTCGTTGTAGAAGCGAAACTACTTAGTTTGGTCTTCCAAAAGAGAACGATAACCGCTTCGTCATGCCTAGAGCCGATCCTTCGTCGAAATTTCCGACGGCTGCGCCGTTCTCAAGCCCGCCGCCTCTGCTCACTCTTACCCTCCTGCCGTTCCTCACTCTAGCCCCCGGCCTCTGCTCACTGTAGGCTGTGGTGTGTTACTGTCGTTCGTTGTGAAAGCGAAACTACTTTTTTGGCCTTCGAAAAGAGGACACGATAGAAATCAGTGGTTAAGTTGTATTTCCAACACTGTTCCAGAACACTTCAAACCAAATGTTCAGATGTGTGCAGCACATTTTATAAAGAACTGTTTCCTGATCCTGGAAGAGTACACTACAATGCCGGCTGTTCTGACTCCAAGACTGTAAGTACATCTTTTATATTTAAAAAGTTTTTATATTTAATATTTTTTATATTTAAAGCAAGTTTTTTGGGCAGTGTAGAGTAGGGCTTGTTGTTTGTCATTTCTCCGATCACAAATGCAGACATGGTTTTATGTTTACGTGGCGTGATGCAACGTGTAAAAAGGCAGTATATGTCATTATAATCCGTAATAATGTCACCACTGTATGCAACGAATGCCTCGTTTATAAATGGGTTTTCATGTTTTTTGTCTCGTCGCTCCGGCCTGACAGGGCATCATCACAATATGGTGAAGGGCATAACATTTCCGTCACACGCTTGACGTATTCGGGCGGGGGCCAATCATAACGCACTGGATAGCTGGCCCATCACAGCACACCTCGCTTTTCAGACCGATGAGCTTTGTAAAAATCGACGCGTTTCAAAAAGGCGGGGCATAGAGGAGAAACAATAATGTACAGTATGTGGAAAATAATGTTTTTTTTTACTTTAAACCGCATAAACACATTTCATTACACCAAATACCTAAAATAATGTTCTTTTTAGCAACATCATATGAACCCCTTTAAAATGCAATTCAAGAGCAACCAAGAAACAAAGAGAGAAGCTGATGGAGAGGTTCTTCCTGTGGTATACCTCTATTTGGTGTTTGCATTTATGTATAGCAAAATATTTTCGTTTTGCAGAATTTATTGTATTTTCGCACTGTATTTGTTTAACACACTGTAGTTGGTGTTGTATTTGGAACAGACTTTTCATCTATCTCAGACGCGCACTTTAAGTTTTAAACTAGTGATGTAACGATTACCGGTTTGACGATAAATCATTATAAAATTCCCCACGGTTAGTATTACCTTTTCATATTTTAATTATCATTAAAACTTATTAGATTACCGCGATTTGAACAACTTGCAATAAATAAATACTGTTCAGCATAAAGCACCGTTTTAAGTAACAGTCTCACGTGCGCACAGCACGCAGAGTAGTTTCGTTTTGAGTGAAAACAGGGCGGAAAACTGGGAGGTTTTAAAAGAGTGCTAAGGGAATTATACAAATTAATATATGAATTAATTAATTATATGAATGTACCTCTGAAGGTTCTGACTGTTTTCAGAAACGATTTGATGGCATTTTGTTTTCATCTTCGCTCCATGTAATACCTAAAGGAAGTGTTCTTAATCGCAATACTGCTTTGTCCACGGAGGTTACAGGAAACGGCTCGAATTCAGCTTTTCCATAAGCGCCACCTGCTGTCAGCGAGTGGATTTACAGAGACTTATATTTACATTCAGCCTGTGTGCAGTTTCTGTCTGGCCAAAAATAGACCGAATTTGCATGCCCTGCTGTAAATTTTGACCGGTTGATGAAAAACAAGCTTATGTGGATTCTACACATTTAAACAATTCAGATAAGAGCAGATAAAATGCATATAATCATTTATTAATCAATTATCATTTTGACTTGTATCTTTTCTTTATTTAAAGGCTGAAATGTGAGGTTTACCTTTTTATGAAACTTTTTCAAAGCTTTATTTGAACATTTACATGAGATATTTCAACATGCTATTAAACTGTTGTCAGTCAAGTTGTCATTTAAAATCCAAACGTCATTGGTAATGTTATTGTTTTAGTGATTATGCAAACAAAAAGTCATTTTATTTGTTGTTTGTTGATTTTTAAATATAAAACTTGGTGAAGTGACTTATGTGTCGGTCGTTTTTAACATCTCCAGCACATTTGAGCAATACCGTGATAATACTGATAACCGTGATAATGTTGATCACTATAATCGTGATAAGAAATTTTCATACCATTACATCCCTAGTTTTAACCACCACCTTATCAGAGTGAAAAGTGGAAGTCAGGGGAAACATGTCCAACCTGCTTCAAAACAATGACAAAAAGGTACATTAATTCTTTTCCTCACAGTACTTACTTTGGGAAACTCGTAAATCTGCTAATCTGAAGTTCCTGATATCTTTTTTTTTTTTCTGTATTCCACATGTTATAATGCAGGTTCTTATGCAAAATAAATAATAATTTAAATAAATAAATAACATTTCTTGTTGCAGTGTCACTGCAGGTCTTGACTGTGGAGTGCAGCATTACTTGTTTGGTCATCTGCATTCAGGTGAAAATACAAGTTTTAAGATGTAAATTTGAGAGATTCCTTTCTGTTTTCTGTTGTACTGTACTCTCCATAGGTCTAATGAAAGTTTCTATGAATAGCATCTCCATTTTAGGATGTCAAGCCCCTCAACGAAAAGACAGTTTGCATTAAAATGGATGTGTCACTGACCAATAGCACAGAGATGTCAAAAGTATCTGTTTGCTGTCCACTCTTTGTTCAGTATTGGAGCATCCAAAAGCCAACACTCAGTTTATTTCATTAAGCACTATTTAGCCCTTCCCAGTGCTGAAATTGTCATGTGTCAATTTTTTTATTATTATTTAGTTATTTTCATTTTTCTGAATGTTAATTATTTGAATGTTAAATTATGATTTAATGCAACTTAAAACCACATTAGTCTTTTAGCTGGCTTTTCAGAAACGTGGACTTACCAGGTTTGCCATCTATCATGTGTTACAGAATTGGGGAAAGTTGCAGCATACAAAAAATGGCATAGACTACTTGGTTTATAGGATAAAGTTATGTTAATACTTCACATTTATTGAAAGTACAGTATGCTAATTTAATTATTTATTTTTCCAAGTTAACTTTTTCATATGTATGTGTGTAGCAATCAACATATTTATGACTGATACGTGTTGGATAGCTGGGGGAGGAGGTTTGATGAAACACTAATATTTGTAAAATGGAATGTACTGTTTTGTCAATTTAAGAGAAAAATGCTAATAAAAATAATTACATAATACTTTAATGTGTTATGCTTATGGTTATTTCAGTTTTTTTAGTGATAAAGTATCTATATGAGCTGTTTTAGTCATAAAATTTAATTACAATTAAACAAAAACTAAATTCATAAAATGAACCCCAAAGGGTTCTATATAGAACCTTTTTCCTGGCTACAAAGAACTCTAAACGGTTCTTTTTATTGAACCCTTAAAAAGGGTTCCTCTATGGAATCTTTTAGGGGTTCCAAATATGAAGTGCCTGATCGAACTATTTAAGGTTCTATATAGAACCTTTTCTTCAAAGAGTGCAGTCTAAAGTTTCACATGATCCTTCAGAAATTATTATAATTTGCTGATTTGGTTCTCAATTAACATTTCTTATTATCAATATTGAAAACTATGTTTTACTTTTAGAAGATGTTTTGTTGACAGGTGATACATTTATATATAATATATAGATATAATATTAATAGTGGGGTAAATAAGTATTTGATACACTGCCGATTTTTTTCAAGTTTTCCCACTTACAAAGAATTTAGAGATCTGTAATTTTCATTGTAGGTGCACCTCAACTGTGAGAGACAGAATCAAAAAAAAAATCCGAAAATCATATTGTATGATTTTTAAATAATTAATTTCGATTTTATTGCATGAAATAAGTATTTGATACATTAGAAAAATAGAACTTAATATTTGGTACAGAAAGCTTTGTTTACAATTACAGAGGTCAGATGTTTCCTGTAGTTCTTGACCAGGTTTGCAAACACTGCAGCAGGGATTTTGGCCCACTACTCCATACAGGTGTTCTCCAGATCTTTCAGGTTTTGGGCTGTCGCTGGGCACCCCGGAGTTTTCAGCTCCCTCCATAGATTCTATTGGTTTCAGGTCTGGAGACTGGCTAGGCCATTCCAGGACCTTGAAATGCTTCTTACGGAGCCGCTCCTTAGTTGCCCTGGCTGTGTGTTTGGGGTCATTGTCATGCTGGAAGACCCAGCCACGACCCATCTTCAATGCTCTTACTGAGGGAAGGAGGTTGTTGCCCAAAATCTCGCAATATATGGCCCCATCCATCCTCCCATCAATACGGTGCAGTCGTCCTGTCCTCCTTTGCAGAAAAACAGCCCCAAAGCATGATTTCCACCCCCATGCTTCACAGTAGGAATGGTGTTCTTTGGATGGTGTCATCCCTTCTTCTTCCACCCAAATACGTCGATTGAGTTTTATACCAACCATCTAGTTTGGATCCGCACTCTGCAACCACATGACTCTTCTCCCCATGACACTCCACAGGCTCATCCAGACAGGTCTTTGGCACAAGACTTCGAACGGACCTGTCAACAGTGCTTCGGCTTCTAAAGCATCGTGGACTTTGCGCGCGACTGCCATTGGATTTTAATCCATACGGGTGTGATATGTGTTAACAGACAATGGTAACTCCGTTCGACGTGTGTGCGTCCCAGCCTCGCCTTCAGGTCATTGACCGGGTCACTTCACAGTGTATTCTGGGCTTTTTCTAGGCTGTTCCCTCACCTTTCTCAGGATCATTGATACTCCACGAGGTGAGATCTTGCATGGAGCCCCAGTTCGAGGGACATTGACTGTCATCTTGAATTTCTTCCATTTTCTAATAATTGCGCCAACAGTTGTTGCCTTCTCACCTAGCTGTTTGCCTATTGTCCTGTAGCCCATCCCAGCCTTGTGCAGGTCTACAATTTTGTCCCTGGTGTCCTTAGACAGCTCTTTGGTCTTGCCCATAGTGGAGAGGTTGGAGTCTGATTGATTGAGTGTGTGGACAGGTGTCTTTTAATACAGGTAACAAGTTCAAACAGGTGCAATTAATACAGGTAATGAGTTGAGGATAGGAGGGCTTCTTAAAGACAAACTAACAGGTCTGTGAGAGCTAGAATTCTTGCTGGTTGGTAGGTGATCAAATACTTATTTCATGCAATAAAATGGAAATTAATTATTTAAAAATCATACAATGTGATTTTCTGGATTTACTGTCTCTCACAGTTGAGGTGTACCTACGATGGAAATTACAGATCTCTCCATTCTTTGTAAGTGGGAAAACTTGAAAAATCGTCAGTGTATCAAATACTTATTTGCCCCACTGTATATATATTGGGTTCTTTGAATAGAACGTTTTTTAATAGAAATCTTTAGAAAAAAAAATATGACTTTACAAATGCCTTTACTGTCACCATTGATCAACTTAATATGGAAGCATGTTTCCGCCACTAAATAAAAAATGAAAACTTGTGACTTTTATCTCACAATTCAGAACTTTTTTCTCAGACTTTCGTGGCAAATAAAAACAAACGCAATGTGTGTTATAAGTCAGAACTGCACGGTATAAACTCGCAATTCTGAAAAACAAAGTCAGAATTGTGAGATATATCTAAAAATATCAGAATTATGAGCTGACTTTTTTCCTCAGAATTGGACTTTATAACGCTCAATAAATTCACAATGATGTTGTATATCTCCAATCGGATCAAAAGAAAGATCAGAATGCGACCGAGATAACTTAAACTCGAAAAAAGTCAGAAGATGGAGTTTACTTCTATGCAATTATAAAAAATAACTCCAACATGTGTGAATATTACATCATTTTTATATCAGGTGGCGGTGCGACAAGCTCTCACATGCAAATTGAATTCCATCCTTGCTGAACAAAGTATTAACTATTATAGTATACCAAACCGACCCCAAACTTTCAAATAGCTCTGGGGTAGACATATATAATGTTATGTAAATGTTATGTAATGTAAGAGCATAATTTTCTTTTTTGGGGCAATTACATTAAGCATATAGAGGAAAATAATAAAACTAAATTTTTAACACATGCAGAAAGAAAAAGCCATCATGACAACACAGAAAAAGCATCACAGAGCACAAATAGCATGGTTACAAAAGGCTGTTTTTGCTCTCGTTGCTATTCTAAGTGATGGACGGAGTGATGGATAGACACAGGCATGCAGGAAAACAAGCACACACGAAAAAAATTTCAAATTTGCACAGGCAGGCAGTCAAAGAGTCGGTGGAGAGCTCCAGGATGCCCTCTGAGGTGATAGACACTTGATTATAATGCTTCACACAGACTGCAGACATACAAGTATGGAAGGCTTATGCACTGTAGCCCAGTAAATGAGTATGAATGAGCATAAACAAAGTTAGTTATAACGCTGGGCCCACGGAGGTACTGTCTCTGTCACTGTAACCGTTGGACGTTATGGGGAATGTAAGCCCGAACACAGCGCATTGATACTCAGCTGTTCCATTTGCGAACTGTTCCTTCAATCATCGTGTTTAAATTAACCAGTTATTGAACCCGTCATATAAGCAACCCAAAACAACAACTGTCGTTTTTATTTTTCTATCTATAGGAATACAATTACCTGAAAAAACGCGGGTCGTCTTATATTCGGGTCTAGAGAAAGACTTTGACATGTCTAATACACCCACAACACAAGGTGGCAGCAAAACATAGGTCTCTAAAAAACAGTGTGCCAATGATAACGTCATGTTATTTTGGCGTTGTAGTAGCTGGCGAGTTAAACTCAAAATCACGAGAAAACTCTTGACAGCTGCCTGCGTTGTGTGACGGTCAAGTTAGCCTATGGGACCAAACTCCCTTTGTGTTTTGAAAGTAAGACAGTACCCAGATTGTGCTGACTACAGTAATTTGAACTGCTCTACTGTACTAAGATGTTGTCGGTCTGCATATTAGGAGTGGATAGCCAAATGTTCCTAATTCAGGATGGCTACCTTTGATTTTTATTTGATTTGTTTATTACATCACATTATAAAATATCAAAAAGTGTGTATTTTTTTTTATGTGATTGTTGGTAAATTTTACCAGTTTTTTTCCATACTTTCAAAACAAAAATTTAAACAGGAAAAATATGCAATATGAAAATAAATGAAGACAAAATGTGATTTATACCCCTGGAAAAACCACAGAATATTGGTGCTTTTGTAACAGCCTATTTCCAAAAGCTACATCTGGAACAAGGGGGGTCGTCTTATAATCAGACGGTCACTCCTTGAGTCTGAGCCAATAGAACGGTAGCGTAAAAATTACTGGCAAATCGAAACTCTCATTTATCCCTGGATTCAAAGGAGCTGTGAAGTAAAATTCATACAGGAAAATGCAGCGTTGCGGCTCAAACATTTTTAGTGATTTTTCGTCCCCTTCAACTACCTGGTCCACAATTGCACCCATGTGCTTGAAATTTTTCGTTCTTATTAAAAGGTGGAACGACAGTGAGGAGGTCGCCACATACAGTGATTCAAGCACTGGGGGCTTGCGCCTGTCTTCTCAAGGCATTTGACCCACAGGTCTGTAGTCACTGGCAGTTTTACAAAGTGTATATACATATGAACATAAAAAAGCAATACAGGATAGCATTTACTATGCATATATATAACTCTAGACTGTTATACATCGTATATATCATATTCTTTAAAAAAAAAAAAATCTGTATGAATTTAAAAGATGGTAAGTTTTTTAACCATTTCAGAGCAAAAGAAAAAGAAAAGAAAAGTATACATCAAAATAATTTTCTAAATTCTGAAAACATATAACGGTAAAAGGCACAGAATTGGCTGTAGGGTATTGGCAAGAAACCAATATTTAATTATTTAATTATTTGCTTTTTTAATGTGCAGGTTTGTCTATGTAACCTTTCTAAAAATTCAATAACTTCAGACAATGAAAATGACTTTACTTTTTGGTTCACAAACACCTCCCCTCCAACCACCTGCCTCTGTTCTGGTGTGTAACGCCCACTATTCACAAACCAATGATGAGCGAGTCAGCATTGTCATAACTTTTCCCTGGAGCTCTATAACGATTAGTCATATGGTGATTGGCCTACAAACTTCCCATTAGCAAAGATTAAGCAGGCAGTATAGATTTACTTTGCTGTGAATAGCATTTTACATACGCATTTCATTTTCTAAATATAGATATATTGCCTGATTTACAGTTTTATTGATAATCAATGTTGCTGGGGACCAGTGCTTTACCTTGATTCTATTCGTCACATTTTAACATTTATTCTAAAATTCGTGTTGAAATATTCGACAGTTGGAAAATTCTATCAGTATAATTACTGTGATGATATTAGTATATAACATTATTACAGTGCGAGTGAGCAAGTAAAATCAGGGCTCGCAAAATTTCAACATGCGCTAGTGACACACCTCAATCGGCTGCTGACCAAGACGATTCTTCAGAATTTTGGTAGTCCCACAAAAGTATTTAAGTAGCCCAAATAAAAAAAATTTAAAAAGACATCGGCTGAACTTCACTGACAAATCAGCATGATTAAAAACTTCAGTGATCGCTATATATCTTCAAATAACAAATCAAGAGAGTAGGGGTGCAACAGATCACAAAACCCACGACTTGGATCATATTGCATTATCATATCAGATTTTGAGTAAAAGATCGGGTCATTTTGCAGATGAGCAAAAAAAGTATGGTTCTTTATTACTTAACACTTAACGAATACTTCTTTGATACCACAGCCAAAAACTATACATTAGGGATGTAATGATGTTCACGTCACTCACGATGCATATCATAACTGTGCGTTCACATAACAATTTTACCATCACAAGTGGGGTCTTTTTCAACCAAAGTAAGTTAAGACAAATTATAAATTGAAAAGGTGTCCGTGTGATTGCTTCTCCACAACAAAGAAATGCTGCGATAATCGTACTCTTTTGGGTGAAATTGAAATATTTCAAATAAACTAGAAACTAACCCTGACTTTTTAAACCAAATCCCAAATCAAATATTAAAATATACAAAAAAAATCAATCTCTCATATAACCAAACTAATGCTTTGCTGTGCTTTTTCCATTTAAAAATCAGAGGCAACCACTGCAATTTTATCACGATCCAAACAAAAATCCTAAATACTGTTTAGATTGCATTAGATTGTATAATTTGAAATTTGAACCAAACGAATGGTCTGATTTTTAGCTTTGCATGAGTGCAATGTCACTCTCTGCCAGCAGGCTGGCTACTTATTGAACGCAGTATATTATAGGCGGCTGGCCCCTTAGGTCCGAAGCATGGATCCCATGTATTGATGCACGTTCTCCCTGCTGTTTACGTTCACTTAAGACATAACCGAATGTGTTTACGAGAGTACTTGCCGAGACAGTTATTTTGAGATAATTGTGTGTATGTGTTCATTCAGATGCAAGGATATGTGAAAGAGGAATCAATTCTGTGTACGCACATTGTCTGAAACGCGTCTGTCTGTGCGTGCAGCTCCGAATGCGCATGAATGGTTTAAAACACTTGAATTGTTTAAATCGGCAAGACTTAGAAACACGTGCAAAAGATCAACTACGATCCGTTTTTAATAAAAACCCATACAAGCTAGTGATCAACGCAAATCAAGGAAAGAATTTTATATCACTAATTCAAGATAGCCTGTTGAGCAGGGCGGTGATACATTTTGGTAGCCCAACTGGAAAACACAATAGCCCCGGGACGTCGGGCTAGCGATTTTGCGAGCCCTGAAAATAGTCAATCAATATTTGGTTTTTGGTCCAACTTAAGTGTTGGGCCCAAGTTAGTGTGGTACATCCTGAAGACCATTCAACTGAAGCATATCTGCACAGGACAGGCACAACCTAATTAATATTAATGATATAAGCCAGTACCATCACATCACTACCACCAATTAAACCTGGATGTGTGGTAATAAAGATTCTAAAAACAACAATGGATCTAAATTAAGCCGGAGAACAGTGGTTCTTAACCAGGGGCCAGGGCCCCACTACGGAGCCTCAGCAAACTTCCAAGAGGGCTGCAGGATGCCTTAAAAGTATTTCAATTAATTTAATTTAATAGATCAATACTCCCCGTTTCTGTTAATAAAAAAGCAGCTTTGTCAAAATTACAGCAGAAAAACCCAAACTATCTTATTTGAGGGGGCTTTGTATATTGTGTTGGACAACATGGACAACATGACATGGGGTCATCAAGTGAAAAAAAACAAAGCAAAGCAGTGACCTAAAGCCTACAGTAAAAGATGTTCAATCACTATTTGTCAATTCAATAGAAACATGTTTTTGGGCAAGAAGAGAGGGTCTCATTTAGAACAGAGAAACAGCAGAGTTCTGTGAGCCCGAACGGAGAATAATCATGGGTCTGTGTGTGCATCTAACCTTCGTCTCCTGGGAGGAAGAACAGCCAGATGCGATTTGCAGCATAATTCAATAGCATACTGTATTTTAGGTCACAAAGGGCGACTAAACTCATTCATCTACATGGGTCACCAAAGCACTCAAGGCGGCCCCCTCTAACGTCTCGCCCCTCCTGTGCACGTACTTCTCAATTTCTCTCATCTGCTTTGGCTCCATCCCTTTCTAAAGTGAAACCATGATGTGCGTCTAGCAAACAATGAGTTATTTCACTGGTTTTCCTCAGACAGAAAGAGTAGGAAAGGAGGGGAAAAAGAAAATGAAGTGTGTCACAGCACCAAACCGCAGCCACAATGTCTGAATACACACTGAAACCTCGCCACCTGTTAGTCCATTCAGTTTCCTAACAAAGATCAGTGTAATAAATAAGGCTCTACAAAAATAAAAATAAAAAAAATGTTCATACAAGAATGATGCCAGCAGAATTCAGTTATTCACAGGGGTGAAACGGAAATGCTGAGCTGGTCAGCAAATCGAGTTAAGGAATAAGATGTATGTGATGCAAGCACTGCTTTAATGTGTCTGTGAGAGAGGCAGGGAATTGGACTGCACCAGAGATTTTCTTCAGAGGAGGAAGAGATGTCAACCTCCGCGTCTGTATTGCTGAAAAAAGAACAGTCAACCGGGCTAAAATAGGATCAAATCATAGAATGGCCTTGACGTCACTGAAATGTTTTCTTTCAAACTGAACAGCCTCTGGTCTCCCTGCTAGCTTATAAGACCTTTTCACATCAAACACAATATAAAAAAAAAAGTAAAAAGAATCACAGATGCATAGTCTATTTACACCAAGAGCAAAACGACTATCTATTGAAGTGAAAGTGAAGTAAAATTCACATTGTATAACAGATGGCACTCTTGGCTGCTCTGCCTATCAGAAGCAAGTTCAATTAAAAAAATAATAAAACAGACATGACCTTGTACTAAATGACTAAAAGTTATTCGTATAGTGAAATTTATTCAACAAGGTCAGCAACAAAAACATTGGGAAATAAAACAAGATTAAATCCATAAAGTGTCCTTATATTACATCAATGAGTTCAGAATTTGTGTTTGTTAAAACATTTGAGGGGTCTGAACTTTCTTCTGGTAGCTGTGTACTAGACCACTTTTTTCATTTACTGATCCGATTCCACTAACCAAATTCTGTGCATCAGCTGATATTGATACCACTTTGATACCCGTCAACTTACAGTTTTCACTGTAAATTATAAGATGACTTGTTCTTTATCATTTCCAAAAACTGTACATTTAATAGTATTTTACTGTAAAACTACAGGGAAATGTACCAGTATGATATCTTACAGGTTTCACAAAACTTTAAAAAATGTACCGCAGTCTTTCACCATTAAAATGACATTTGTTTACAGTATAGTAAGGCAAGGCCAGGCAAGGCAAGTTTATTTATATAGCACATTTCACACACAATGGTAACTCAAAATGCTTTACATTTACAAGAATAAGTGAAAGAAATTTTTAAAAATAATTAGTATAATTACAACAATAAAACGAGGAATTATAATTTGAAAATGATTTCAAAATGTATTTAAGAGAGGGTTTAGATATGGAATTTAAAAGTACATGAAGAATAGAATAGTTAGGAAAATGATATACATATAGAATGTAGGCAGTGCGAGGGTCGGAATTGCACCGGGCCATTCGAGTAAATTGCACAGGTAAATAAACAGATGAGTTTAGAGTCTGCTTGAAATGTGAAAATGTTTAGCACTCTGTGATCTCTCTGGAAGACTGATTCCAACTGCGGGCGCATTAATAATAAAGCGGACTCCCCTTGTTGGTGTGAACCTTGGATTTCTAACTGACTCGACCTAATGATAACGATATGTTGTTGTGAGGTTTCAATACAGGGAAAATATCTGCAATGTATTTAGGTCCTAGGCCATTGAGTGATTTATAAACGAGTAAAAGTACTTTAAAATCAATCCTAAATATAACTGGAAGCCAGTGTAAGGACCTGAGGACTGGTGTAATATGCTCAGATTTTCTGGTTCTCGTCAGAATTCTGGCAGCAGCGTTCTGGATGAGCTACAGCTGTCTAATGGTCTTCTAGTGAAGGCCGGTGAGGAGACCATTACAAAAGTCCACCCTGCTGGAGATAAAGCCATGAACAAGTTTCTCCAAATCTTGACTGGAAACAAAACATCTAATCTTTGCAATGTTTTTGAGATGATAGTATGCTGATTGAGTTACTGCTTTGACATGACTACTGAAAATAAGGTCTGACTCTAGAATCACACCAAGATTCCTGACTTGATCTTTAGTTGTCAAACCCCTAGAGTCAAGGTATGCATTCACCTTGATAACTTCATCTTTGTTTCCAAATGCAATGACTGTTTAACTGAAGAAAGTTCTCGCACATCCAACTGTTAATTTCATCAATGCATTGGCAGAGGGAGTCAAAGGGGCTGTAGTCATTTGGAGATAAGGATAGGTAAATCTGGGTATCATCAGCATAACCGTGATAGGCAATTTGGTTCTTTCTCGATTATGGGACACTGAGTGGGGAGCATATACAAGGGCTAAACAAGGAGCGGTGCAAGAATTGAGCTGTGGGACTTCCGCATGTAATGGCCTGTCCCTTAGGACACATAATGCTTTCAGTATACTCACGTATAATAACATCTCCCTTCTAAGTATGACCTGAACCATTTGATTACCATCCAAGAAAGCCTGACCCAGTTTTCCAGTCTCTTTAGAAGTATGTTATGATCGACAGTGTCGAATGCAGTACTGAGATCTAGTAGTACCAGCACTGGTATTTTGCCAGAATCAGAATGTAAGCGAATATAATTTATTATGTTAATGAGCGCTGTCTCTGTGTTGTGGTCGGAAACCAGATTGAAAATTTTCCAGGTATTCATTTGAGTTTAAGTATTTGTTCAGTTGATTAAAGACTACCTTTTCAATAATTTTTCCTATAAAAGGAAGATTTGATATTGATCTATGGTTGCTCAATGTGGTGTTATCAAGATTGCTATTTTTCAGAAGGGGCTTAACAATGGCAGTTTTCATGGATTTTGGAAAAGTCCCAGAAAGAAGTGAGGCTTTCACCACTTCTAAGAGATCTGCTTCCTAACAGTTAAGCACCCTTTTGAAAAAAATATTATTGATCTTCTCAGAAAAGAAGGAAGCAAACTCTTTGCATTTGCTGTCAGAGAGCATTTCACTAGCAATCTGACTTTGGGGGTTTGTTAGTCTCTCAACAGTAACAAAACGAGTGCGAGTGTTGTTTAAGTTACTGATTATAAGGTTTGAGAAGAATGATTGTCTAGCTTTGCCTAGTTCCACATTGAAAGCACGAAGGCTGTCTGTATAGATGCTATAGTGAATTTCAAGTTTCGTCTTCCGCCACATCCGCTCAGCTTTTCTGCATTGTCTTTTTATACTCTGTACTGCTGTTGATTTTCTACAAGCTGATTTCTGTCTGCCAGTTTTCTTGCTGAATTTTACAGGAGCAATATCATCAATAACATTCTTAACTTTTGAGGTAAAGGAATCAAGGAGAAGATCAACAAAGTCTGCAGAAATGCTTGGTGTTAAAAATATAGCCTCCATAAATAGCACACTAATGTTTTCATTAATGCATCTCTTTCTGACAGATTCAGTGATAGCAGAGATCAATATATCAAAGAAAATACAGAAGTGATCAGATAGTGCTACGTCCTTAATAACAATGGATGAAATGTTTAGACCTCTACTGATGAGTAAATCTAACGTATGTCCACGATTGTGTGTAGGTTCATGCACATGCATGATTTATAATTTCTTTTGTAGTTTTGTTTTCTGCATTATCTATGTGAATATTAAAATCCCCTGCAATAGCAAAACAGTCAAACGCTGAGGAAATCATTGATAGCATTTCTGTGAACTCTTCAACAAAGGCTGGAGAGTATTTTGGAAGCCTGTAAATAATGATAAACAGAATGTGTGGAGCACCTTTCAACACAATCCCTAGATATTCAAAAGACAAGTGCTGACCAAATGACACTTGCTTGCATTGATAGACATCTTTAAATATAGAGTATATAGAGTATAGAGTATAAAATGGCCTTGTTTGTATTGTAACTTTGCATAGTATGCAAAGTTACAATACAGACATGGCCATTTTAAAAGTAGTGAAAAATTTATTTGGACAAAAATATAATAATCCAATAAATAATTTGTAGACAATTGATTATTACAGAAAACTGATAGTTGCAGCTACTAGCACAGATGTGCTGTGCATTAGTCTACAATCAGTTGCCTAAGATTTTAGGGAGTGGATACCGTGTGACAGGCATCAATGCCAAAGTGATGGCAGCCACTGCGCGTGTATAATTTATAGTCACAGTTTGTCCCCCTTGATCACTGTTTCCGTCTCTGAGTCGAGCGCAGTGCTGCAGTATGACAGACAGATGGTGGACAGAGAGACTGACTGGCGAGTGGGACATGCTGTCATCATACTGACAGTCACATCACAGATGAAAGTGCAGCGAGCAAGAGATGTAACCTCAGCACAGAACGATGATACAGACGCGCTCACTCTCAAACACACGCACAACTGGATGACTGCCTCGAGAGGGGAGATGATATCATTCAACGTCACCAGACAGCTCGCACGCCCCCTCGCTCAAAAATGAGTCACTGTTGTTCCTGAGAAAATTCTCGCACAGTCAGCAAAGCGATGGCAGCCAGAAAAGTGGAGGGGGAGAGGAGAGAAAGAGTTTTGGACCTCCAAATTGCAGAGTGCAGGGAATTTTACAAAACCTGTCAGAAAAAGCGAACAGGGCCTGAAAGCCTGAAATGCAGATCTGAAAGTGGGGGCAGATCCTTTTTTTTCAGAGATGTTGACAGATATATACAGGTTGTACGTCACTGAAAACAATAATACTCATTTTTTATTATTAATGGAAGGAATTATGGAAGCTAGGTATTTTTTAGATTTTCTGAGCCATTTAATTCTTCTGTTTTGAAAAACAAAGTTGGAATGTGAATTACTGGATATGGATTATTCTGATAAACAGAAAACAATGATGTAACCAAAAATGATGTAATAATGTAATGATATAACTGGCAACTCATCAAAATAAAAGTCTGGTTAAACTTGAAGACATTGTGACAGAAATGTATTACTTATGTACAGTAGAATGCACGTCTTATTTAATTAATATAATTATTAAAAATGTATTTTTTTAAGGAATAATCACACAACATTTATTCCATGTTTTAAAGTACACCTGTTTGTGCTGAGACTTTTTTTTGCCAAAAGTTTAAAGGGTTTAATTTCATTGGATTACATGAAAAATGTATGTTGTATGTTTCATTTAATTACCAGAAAACTAAATCTTAAACTAAATCATAATTCACAGGGCCCTAAAAAAAGATAACTTTAATAATAATAATAATAATATAAGTTAATTATTATGGCGCCGGTTCCCAAGCTCAAGGACACTGCACAATGACAGAAGCAAATACGTTCCTACATACATGGACAAGACATTTTCCAAGTCCAGAACATGTGGTTTGCAGTTGCATACCACAGTAATAATACAGTATTATAGAGAGAAAAAAAAAATTTTAACAGGTAACATTAACATGACATTTAAACATTAATGATTGGGGAACAATAGGTTTTGAGTTTAGACTAGAATTCGTGTGGAGGGGGTTATTGTCCGAAGAGCTCAGGGGGGCAAGTGTGCCAAAGTTGGGAGCCATAGGCAGAGCAAGATCTACCTCTCATAGTGATATGGCGAAATATCGGAATACAAAGAAGTTCAGATGATCGAAGTGGAGATGAGGGATCTATATGGAGAAGGGGGAAAGAGGTCAGAGAGCTAGGTAGGTAGTGCAGCCGAATGGAGGGACGTAAAGTAAGTGAAGAATTCGTTAGTAATATGATACGAGAGGGACACAGGGTAGCTAGTGGAGTGAATGGTAATAGGGAGTGATATGCGCAGCCGTTTAGTGTATGTCCACAAGTGGGTCACCATTTACAAAGTTTTACTGTGCGATTCGTCCCACTTGATAAGGACGGCCCGACGCAAGAGATTCCACCGGATCCACCGTATTTACCATACTGCTTTCTTTTATTTTTCAGATTGGTTGATGCGTGAGTCAAATCAGCCATGGTCATTAGTAAGGCAGTCGATTAGCAAGCGGTGAAATAGACCTTTAGCAAATAAAAAACACCACTTGTAATGAGCTAACAAATAGAATTCCCCCCCCCCCCCCCCCCAAAAAATACCAAGCAAAACTCTGATACAAAAAGTCTTTGTTTAGAATTAACCAAGAATATCATACAGAGTAGACAACAGATATTTAACCGTTTATATACTTTTACATACCAAACACACTACTTGTTAAATAAATGATTTTAAACATCCTTTACAACTTTTAAATACACTCTCTATATAGAAAACCAGACCTAATTCACAAACCAAACTAATACAAAACTAATGATATTCAAATACAACATGACTGAACAAAAACAACCCAAGTACAAAATATTAAGCTCACCGGCTGCTTCTTCAGTCTGTTGTAGTAGCTTAACTCTGCACAAAAAAAAGGAATCGTTTTCCTTGTTCAAACCACTGCTACTCTACATAAAGTCTGTTCTACCCTGCTAATTAATAGATTAACTTAACTACCTTCACCTGGTGTTCTCTCACTAGTGAATTCTAGTGCACTTGGGGCTTGTGCACTCTAGTTAGGAAGAGCGGAGTAAGAGCAGCCAACAGTTTGCCACAACACCTCCCACTCAATCTCCCACTGGAACAGCTGGAAAGATTGCAAAACTTCACAGCAAACCTATGGTTAAAACCCCTTTCCTGGGCAGAGCCTTTTTCCTGAGCCTCCTGTCTGCTCTTCAACTGGCAGCAGAAAACGACTCCCCAAACCTTCATTGTGACCCGCTTCTTCACATCGTCCTTGACTTGATAGGGTCCAAACAGGTCAACAGCTGTAAACTCAAACGGGACTGCAGGTCTAATCCGCTCTTGAGGCAAATTGCCCATTACTTGTTGACATATTCTGGCTCTCTTACAAATTATGCAGTTATCAACAACTCTTTTAGCAATTCTTCTTCCTTTAATGACCCACACAGTTCCCCTCATCTTCATTAAAGTCGCAGCCACTACTTCATGACCCTCATTGTGAGCCTCACAAGCCAGCAATATTGAAATCCATGCGCTGTAAGGTAGAAGAGGAACACCAACTTTGTCTTCTTTGAAGCTCTGGACTCTTCCACCACAAACCAGCAGCCCAGACTCTTGCTCTTTATAGACGACCAGTCGATCTATAGTAGTGGTTGGAAAGGTCACGCCACTTTGTGCAGCCAAGAAAAGATCTCTTAAGGCATCTTGACGTTCAGTCACAGTGATAACTCCTCTTGATGGAACTGCCTCCCACTTTAGGGTTTCCAACATCTTCCTTTGTCCTGCAAACTTTTTAGCTGCTCTCCAAATCCATGCAACTGTTTTGATCAAATAAGTCAGATTGCTAAATCGTTTTTCATCCACCAGGTTTTGGATAACTAAACCAGCTAGCGGTCTTCAATGTCCTTTCTCTGACAGTTCTTTTTTCCCTTGAGCTCTTGTAAGCACTAAATGATTTCTTTTGCATCTTACCAATGCTCTCTCGAGCAGTTGCAGTCACATCTTTTGCAGATTTAATTGGCCACTCATTGACTGGTAGATTCAGAAACCTTGGCCCCTGCTGCCACTCTGAATCTACCTCCAAGTGCTTTGGACCAGCCCCTTGAGTAATAATGTCGGCGATATTCAGTGGTCCAGGGACCCACCACCAGTCCTGAAGTCGTGTACTCCCTTGGATCTCTCCAATCCTGTTGGCGAAAAAAGTCTGGAAACCATAGCTCTCACGCTGGATTGCAGTAAGGATTGTCTGACTGTCGATGAAATGGTACCATTGTTTAACCTGAATTGTGCCATGTTGCTCAAAGTACTTCTTTAAACGAGCGGCAAAGACTGCCCCACACAACTCTGCCTTGACTACCTCCCCCTTGTGGTCTAGGGGGGTCAATTTGGCTTTAGACTCCACTAGTCTCACTGTTGAACCTTGATCGGAGGGCCACCACAAATACAGAACAGCACCATAGGCATGTTCACTGCCATCAGAGAAGGTAATTGCATTAGGTTCAGCAGACATGCCTGCTGGAGTTAAAGCCCTTGCAAACCTAACTTTGCTCAATTTAACAATCTTCAAAAAGGTCAATGGCATCTTCTCACGCGAAATGTTGTCAGTAAGTGTGGAAGGGGGGGGTCCATGGTCGTCTTACTGGTGCGACCTCCGGATGGGTTTGAGCCTCTTGAAGGATGCTCTTCGGGAGCCGAAAATGTAGGGCTCCTCTCTGCCGTTTAGTCAGGTGGTGTGTCAGAGGCCGCGAGGTTGCGGGGTGTCATACAGACCTAGAAACTTGGAGGCTGAGGGCAGACTCGCTAGTGGTTAGGTGGGTTATGGCGTCTGAGCTCTAAGGCGTGTTGCCCAACACAGGGTCCTGGCCAAGTGTCGTCATTTTGTTTCGATTTCTCTTTGAAGAAGTGGTATTTCCAGAAGACCATGACATGAGAAAGCGATGTCATCCTCTACTTGTGTGTGTTAGCCAGGGGCCGAAGGGGGAGCGTTGTTGTACCTATCGTGTTGAGGGGTTTGGTAGGAGACGCGAGTGGGACGACTGTGAATGTTACTCACTTCCGGCTGCCCAACGGGGGCCGTCAGTCTGGTCTACAGTTGGGCGCAGGAGAAGACCCAAGGTCGGTTAACTGTAAAAGCCCGTCTGCTTTGTAGAATGGTTGGGCGTCCAGGGTTGGTGTACGTGGGATGATTTGAGATGGTCTATAGAGCTATTTCCAGCATAAGCACTCGACGCTCTTCTATAGAAGGTGGCTGTTGAAAATGGGAAGATTAGCTGGAGCACTCTCTCATGGCGAGGTGGGATGAGAGACGGAATACAGACTTGCCGTGGTTACCCGCAAGGGGTGACGCCTAGGTGAGTAGCGATACTCGCGAACGTTCTTCCGTGCTTCGGAGTGTCACGCCACAGGAGAAATGTGGGGGCCTGGTAGAGGTACGTGTCTGCCTTAAGATGCCAAACTGGGGTGGTATACATCTTCTGCTGATGGCTCCAGAGCAGGGAGAGTAGTGGCGGACCGCTCGCGGAAGAGCCTTAGGATAGCACAGCGGGTGACGGGAGAGGTGTGGGATTTAGAAGATCAGGAGTCGCCCTCAGGCAGGGGTCAGTTGAGACTCAGGGCCGCAGAGGGGGCAGGTGTTTGGTGGCTGCGGTTGCCGTAGGACTAATCTGACTGGGTCTGTGACGAGAATGGGGAGTTTGGAGCGAGGAGATGGGCTAGTGTGGCCAAAGGACCGTTCCAGTCAAGTGAGAGTAGGAAGCTGGCTGGTTGGGAGCACTTCGGGGCGGACCGTGGGGCGAGTTGAGCAATGTCGGGGACCTGAGGCGGGCATAAGAAGGCTTTGCCATTCGCAAATAGACCGGGCCAGCTGTATCACGCTGGTCGTGTCACAAGGAAGTGGGGTGCTGTCTCAACGGTGTCCTTTCTGGTTATTGGGGGCGATGTGGTGTGGGATTGCTTTAGTCCAGGGAATAGTTGGCGATGACAATGGAGGTCTCAGTTCACGGTGTGGTCATCGGCAGTGGCAGTATTAGCAGAGGCCCCCACTCCGTCAACCACGTCCAACTCGCTTTGCTTTCAGCGAAAGGTATCTCTTTGGCGACGCTGGCTGGCAATTTCCGGCTAGGACGGGAGCAGGGCAAGCTCAGGCATGGTCGGGGGCTCACAGAGCGGGGGAGCACCAATACTATCCCATCTCCACCACTCAAGGAAGTCACGGGTAGTAGCTGCAGAACTAAACTGTTGAGGTTGGATGGCTAATGAGGCCTGCTGAATTGGTGGAGGATAAATAGGGGATACACAGGTAAGTTCTTCATACTTCACAACAGCAGTCCTCATGGACCTTGCAAAATGCGTTCTGGACATATGGGCTGAAACTGCAATCTCTTCAAACAGCTCAGGATGGGTACCAGCAACCAACTTTCCTAATGGCCCATCCCACAGCACGAGGTCTCCCACAATGCGGGCTCTCTGAGGAGCTAGCTGACCTTCCTTGTGGCTTATTAAGAGATGGATCTCTCTTGGCCTCACCAATTCACTGAGAGGAACATCTGGAAAGAATGTTTGCAGTTGATTTGCGGTTACATGTCTATGAACCTCTGCAATTTTGTCCAGACCATAGCAGATCAACTGGTGGGACCTAAGAGTACCTCTTGGAGTCCTGACTCGGATCTTCAGCAGCTAACGCACAAGGACTTTCATGCCTCCGACACCATGGACCACAAGTGTGATGTCTTCGCCTCTGAGATTAAGTTGGTCAGCTGCCTCATGAGTGATATAGTTTGTATCTAAAGCTAGGTCAATAAGGGTACCAATCTTTTGTCCAGCATTAGCTGTAACCTCCAGAATCATCATGATAACAGGCCACTCAACTAAGCCATTTTCCACTAGAAGGCTTGATTGACTTTTTACAGTATGAGAGGTCCTGGACACTGTATTGCAGAAAGCATCTCGGCACTGCTGGGCTAATTCAGGTGAGAGTTTCCTAAAGAATTCATCTTGAGCCGCTGTATAATTCCTTTTGTCTTCACCACCCACTATACTGACTCTGCTTTTCTTTTGGGCCACGTTACGTCTAACCGCTTCAGCATTGGGGCACAAGTAATAGTGGTGGTCTGTAACTAGCTGATCTTTACACTCTGGACTTTTACACAGGAATGAAGTTTTGCAGTGGTCATCAACATCATAAACTTCCAGACATTTCCTACAGCCTCCCAATTTTCTTACCGCATCGTTCTTCTCTGTGAGCTTGAGCATTCGAAACTTTTTACAAAAGTACAACTTTCTCTTATGCTTATTGTCTCCACAGACAACACAACCTGAAGGATGACTACTTGACTGGTTTAAGGCTCTGGTTCTCGCTTGCCTTGGCTCAATCTTGGTCTCTCTCCTAGGTGGATCCTCATCCCTCAACTGATCCAACTGCTCATAGATGTTTTCCTGACTCTTGAGAAAAGCTAAAAGACTGTCAAAGCACTTGTCTGGAACCACAGCGGTGCTCTTCTCAGCTGCATAAAGAAGACACTCTTTCTTCAGTGCATCAGGAAGTTTACCTTCAATTGACTTAGTCACTAATGGGTTCTTTATAGCGTCTATGTCACCAAGGTCACGAAGATCATGAAGGGCTTTCTCGACAGTTTGGATGAGCTCAACGATTTTCTTTTGCTGGTGGCCTTTAACAGCTGGAAGCCTCTGGAGCTCCTTGACTACCACAATGGCGATGGCAGTTTGGCTTCCAAAACGATTCTCCAAAATGCGGAAGATATCATCTGCTGTATTATAGGACATCAAGAGAAGATCTCTTGTAATTTTGTCATCCAGGCTGTCAAGTAGCTGGAACTTTTTTTACTTATTTTTACCCAGTTGGCTCCCCTTGTCTCTGAAGGGTTTCCCAATCTCTTCTCCATCGGTGAAAGTCACGCCTGATGCCAGTAAACTTAGGAAGGGAGATTGGCTTTAGTTTAATGGCTGGTGTCGAGTAGCTTATGGAAGCGGAAGCTTCAGTCACCACTCTTTCGGCATCTTCTATGGCTTTTGCTTGAATAAAATCTACTTTTCTCAAAGTTACCATGAGAAAGACCTGCTCAAGTCCTCGTATGCGACACTGGAAGTCTTTCTGCTCTCTGGCAGGGGCCCAACATTTCCACTGCGTATGCAACTTCTTTGCCGTTTTAACAAGTCTTTCTAAATGGTTGAGCATGAAGTCAAAGGCCTCTTTCTTCCCACTTGGTTTGATGGATGACACACGCTCTGCAGCCTTTACCGCCATAATTAGCTCCTCTTCTCCAAAGCTGGTCCAAAGTGTCCCCTGGATGAGGTCTCTCAGCTCCTTTAGTTTCATCTCACACTCACCTGCAGTTTTTTGTATATCAGCCTTCTGCTGCTCATTCAACACAGGAACGTCTGCATCCAACTCCACTTCTGCAAGATACTGGGCCTCCACATCATCATTTGCCTCTATGACTTTGTTGGCCTCAATTGTGAGTTTTTTGAAACTGTCTCTGAGGGATGAAGGGATGAGGCGAGGACTCAATTGCAGGAGGAATTAGGGCTTTTATTAATAACAAAATAAAACAAAACAAACAGAAACTACCCCGTAGGGGAAACTGGCAAGGCAGGGACAGGACAGGACAGGACAGGACAGGACAGGACAGGACAGGACACGACACGACACGACACGACACGACAGGACACGACAGGACACGACAGGACACGACAGGACACGACAGGACACGACAGGACACGACACGACACGACACGACACGACACGACACGACACGACACATTCGATGATGAATGATGATGAACTGGCACGGGACTGCAAACACAAGGAGAATAAATAGGGAGCAAATGAGGAGGGTAACGAGGGAACACATGTGGGGCAAATTAACCAATAATCAGGTAACAAGATGGGTGGGGTCAAGACAATTGACATGAGAGCACATGGAACACAGGAAACAAAGACAAAAGCCATGTGCTCACACAAAACAAAAACACAAGCACATGGCCAGCAAAACAATCACAAGCCATGTGCTTTAACAAAACAAGACACGAACACGCAGCTAATGAGAATACTCATAACCTACGTGTTCACACAAGACATGACAACATGACAAGCACGCAGCCAATGAAAAACACAAGCTGCGTGCTACACAGCACAAGACATAACATGAAAGCACGCAGCCGAAAACACGAGCTGCGTGCAACAACACAAGACACGAGGACAGAAGGAATAGTTCACCCAACACTCCCACAACAAAACAGAACATGGAGCGCGAGTGTCCGAACCCCGACACCAAACTGAAACGGAGTCTGAACAAGACATGAGTGCCGGGATCCGAACACCACGCTCCAACATGAAACAAAGCACGCAGACAAGAGAGCGCACGGATCGAGCGCACTCGAAGCTGCGCGCGCACATGAAAACACGACATGATGGGAGTGTCCGGGCCCTCTGTCACAAAACCATGAACAAACTAGACCGAAGTGACAGAACCCTGACAACAGCTTCCTTTTTGCTTTCACATTTATAAAATTAAAATAGCTTAAATGTAGCAATATAGCAGACATGTATCTTGTAGTGTAATTAGCTATTTTCCCTGAAACAATTATTTGAGCAGCTTGCCTAAAACTGGTCTTGCAAGACAAGCCACATCACTTCCATAGTAAGATTTAATGACCTTTAGGTTGTTGTTCTGCTTAAAATTCATTTAAAAATATATTTTCCTGGAGGACCCACAACCATACAGATTTTTGATGCCTCTCTTAGCTGATTTTAAACCTTATAGTTGCCTTGTGACAACTTCACACAGTCTTTCCTATTTATACAATTCCTGACATAGGCCTATGTCAGTGAGGTTTTGCGTCAAAATGTGTTTTCTACATAATACCATTCATCACTCAAAACTCAGTTTTGATGTCTGTAGTTTTACTCATATTAAACCGTCAAAGGTGTTTAACACCATGAGTACAGTGTAATGTGATACAATACAAAACAACTAGACTGTTGGTGCATATACAGTGTAGACAGCTTTGTAATAAGAGAGTGGCCTAGATTTGCAACACCTTGCCTGTTGCTTTGTGTAAGACACACCATCTGCATATCTAATTAATACTTCCATCTCATTCCATGAGTTGTTACATGCAGACTAATAAACATATCAATAAACTCATGGCAAAGGCACCTCATTTGCTATAGGAATAATAGTAGCATGAAACAGGATACTGCACATTAACACTGAACTCATCAAGCATCCAAGTGCAAATACCAACAATACGGTGCAAAAAATGCAGACCCTGGAGGGAGAGGCTCTACTCCCTAAGCACCACTTTTGAATGATGGCGCTAATACCACTGAGAGCTTTAAGAACAGCTTCTACTCACAATGAGATATTACTACTAACAGGTATTGTTAATGTCTTCCTGAGAAACTCTACAAAAAATAGAGGAGGGGACAGTTGTTTCTGCAAATTTCACTCAAAATCGCAATGTTAGGTTAAATCGTGGAGGGTTCAAACCAGCAACCTTTTGGTTTGGTAGTCTTTAACCACTACACCATCCACAGATGCAAAACAATACTATAATGTACTGAATATGCATATGACTATAAATAATTCCACACCATAGGTTTTGATACTTATTAGTCCAAGTCTGTTAATGTAGACCTACAAGTTTACCTAAAGGGATAGTTCACCCAAAAATAAAAATTACCCCATGCTTTACTCACCCTCAAGCCATCCTAGGTGTAAGACTTATTTTTTGTAAAAAAAATCATGGCTCTTCCAAGCTTTATAATGGCAGTGAATGGCTGTTGAGATATACATATATCAAAAATTATCCATATTTAAAACTTTATAAACCATAATCTCTAGCTTCCGCTAACTGTTGTATGCATGTACATGAAAGAGAAGTGCAGAGTGCATAAATGCAGTGAAGAAAGCAAAACAAAACACCGGTCATGAATTAGAATACAAAACGAGTATTTGTAAAGAAAAAATGTTGGAGGATTTCGATATAAGCCAAGAGGAGACTGGTTTTCCTTTGCTGTAAACAAAACTAGGTGAGATTAGCATTTTCTCACCGGAGTTTACGCTACGCCTATGTCATCCGCTGGAACGCTACTCTCTCGTGTACGACAGTTAGCGGAAGCTAGAGATTATGGTTTATAAAGTTTTAAATATGGATTTTCTTTTTACACAAATGCATCAATTCTCTTCAGAAGGCCTTTAACCCCAAGAGAGTACTTTTATGATGGATGGATGCACTTTAATTTCCTTCAAAATCTCAATACCCATTCACTACCATTATAAAGCTTGGAAGAGCCAGGAAATTTTTTTATATAACTCTGATTGTATTCGTCTGAAAGAAGAAAGTAATATACACCTAGGATGGCTTGAGGGTGAGTAAATCATGGGGTAATTTTCATTGTTGGGTGAACTATCCATTTAAGGACGTTTAATTCTCGATTTTCAGCATAAATTGCATTTACGTAAAAAAAATGATTTATAGGTTTATTTGGGAAAGCTGACCTAATAATATTCTCTAGAATGAGAAAATCCAGAGTAAAGCTGTCAAGAATGGTTTTGCCAGGCTGTCAAATAAAGCTAATGGACATTAAAAATTTTTTTAAAAATAAATAAACACTTCAATATGTCCAGTCCCAACTGTTTTAATGGGAAATACATCACCACAGGAAGAACAAACCACAATCATTGTAGTGATGACCTAAAAAAAATTATAATCTTTTGGAGGATGTGAAAGTAATATAGACTGATATATTTAATCCAAGCATGCCGTACATGAACTGAAAAGTGAAGACAAAACATTTCCATCGCCATCTGCTGGCTGGCTGCAGTATAGGTTTTTTTTTTTCTTAACCCACCATCTTATATATAACGATGCATGGGACCTGGGCCACAAACTAAAATAATCAACTTATCTCAAATACATTCATTTTTTAACACCATGGTGATTGAACCAGCTTTTGGTGCTTTTGGCTGTGTGGGCAGGTGCCAAGTCCTGCTGTATAATGAAATCAGCATCTCCATAAAGATTGTCAGCAGAAGGAAGCATAAAGTGCTCTAAAATTTCCTGGTAGATGGCTTGGAACTGCCCCACACTGCCGAAAAGACCAAAAGCTGGTTCACATAACCATGGTGGTACTGTGCTTGCATGGCCTGCAAACTGCCTTACCTGAACCCCATAGAGAATTATGGAGGTATTGTCACGAGAAGAGGAGAGACACCAGGGACGCAAAAAGGCGATGAAATGAAGGCCCTATCAAAGCAACTGGTCTTCAGCACCTGAGCAATGCCAACAGGCTGATTGTCTCCATGCCCACCGCGCACGGATGCAGTAATTCAGCAAAAGGGGCCCAAGTATTGAGACATGTACCAGTAAATGCAACAATACTTCCAGAGGCCAGCAATTCATTAAAAAGTTTTTTATGGTTTATGAGTATTATAATTGTTGAGATGTGCGCCAACATCTCCAATAAAAGAACCAAGACTAAAATACTTCAGCTGTGTGCATAGAATTGTTTAATAACGAGTTCACATTGAGTTGAATTACTGAAATAAATGAAATTTTCCACGACATTCTAATTAATTGAGATACACCTGTATGTTAAGGGGTTGTATTTTCTAATAAGTCGGCTTAGTGGGTATTTTATGCATAAAACGGGGGTGGTGTCATGATGTTGAGGGTTGCGATATGGCGTCTGCAGGAGTTATGAGGCGGAACTTTGGCTCCAAATGAATCACTACTGCACAGACTCAGGTTCCAAATGAATCACTGCTGCACAGACTCTGGCTCCAAATGAAAATTTTCACAAGGGTGCGGGATGAAGACAGCAGCCAATAATGGATGTTTTTTTGGCTCATTCTGATGCTGAAATCTGATAATAACCCGTAACAAAATAGCAAATGCGGATCATGTCATTTTATTACTAATATATACATAACATAATACTCATTTTATATTGTCCATTTGATTCTTTCTTCCTTCCATAGTTCATTCATACTCAACGAGAAGGAAAGTATGTCCGTTCTTTGTGTTTGCGAATGAGACAACAGCCCATTGTATAAAATAAATAACCTTAACTGAATTAATAAAACAGAGATCTTGATTGTTTGAATCAGAATATTGTATCGGATACTCTAAAAACTGATTTTGGGATAATATTAGCAATTATGAGGACCAAGGTAGTCTCTCTCTAACATGTATACAGTGGGGAAAAAAAGTATATAGTCAGCCCCAATTGTGCAAGTTCTCCCACTTAAAAAAAGATGAGAGAGGCCTGTAATTTTCCATCATAGGTATACCTCAAAATATGAGAGACAAAATGAGGAAAAAAATCCAGAAAATCACATTGTAGGATTTTTAAAGAATTGATTTGAAAAATTATGGTGGAACATAAGTATTTGGTCAATAACAAAATTAATCTCAATACTTTGTTATATACCTTTGTTGGCAATGACAGAGGTCAAATGTTTTCTGTAAGTCTTCACAAGGTTTTCACACACTGGTGCTGGTATTTTGGCCCATTCCTCCAAGCAGATCTCCTCTAGAGCAGTATTGTTTTGGGGCTGTCGCTGGGCAACATGGATTTTCAACTCCCTCCAAAGATTTCTATGGGGTTGAGATCTGGAGACATGCTAGGCCACTCCAGGACCTTGAAATACTTCTTAAGAAGCCACTCCTTCGTTGACCGGGCGGTGTGTTTGGAATCATTGTCATGCTGAAAGACCCAGCAACGTTTCATCTTCAATGCCCTTGCCGATGGAAGGAGGTTTTCACTCAAAATACATGGGATACATGGCCCCATTCGTTCTTTCGTTTACACAGATCAGTCGTCCTGGTCCCCTTGCAGAAAAACAGCCCCAAAGCATGATGTTCCCCCCCAGCTTCACAGTAGTTTGGTGTTTCTTGATGAATCAGCATTCTTTCTCCTCCAAACACGACAAGTTGAGTTTATACCAAAAAGTTCTATTTTGGTCTCCTCTGACCACATGACCTTCTCCCGTGCCTCCTCTGGATCATCCAGATGGTTTTTGGCAAACTTCAGACGGGCCTGGACATATACTGGCTTAAAGCAGGGGGACACGTCTGGCACTGCAGGAGTCACCGCAGTGTGTTACTGATGGTAGCCTTGGTACTCTTGGTCCAGATCTCTGCCGGTCATTCACTAGGTACCCCTGTGGGTTCGGGATTTTTGCTCACAGTTCTGTGAAATTTTTGGACCACACGGGGTGGTGAGATCTTGTTTGGAGCCCAGATCGAGAGAGATTATCAGTGGGCTGTATGTCTTCCATTTTCTAAAATTGATACACAGTTTGATTTCTGTCCCAGCCAGGAGGTGCTTCCCTATGTCAGATTTCAGTTTCCCAGGACCTGGGTGCAGGTTCTGACAAGTTTGTTTCTGGTGTCCTTTGACAGCTCCTTGGTCTTGGTCTTGGCCATGGTGGAGTTTGGAGTGTGACTGTTTGTGGACAGGTGTCTTTTATACTGATTACGAGTTCAAACAGATGCCATTAATATAGGTAATGAGTGGAGGACAGAGGAGCATCTTAAAGAAGAAGTTACAGGTCTGTGAGAGCCAGAAATCTTGCTTGTTTGTAGGTGACCAAATACTTATTTTACCGAGGAATTTACCAATTAATTCTTTAAAAATCCTAAAATGTGATTTTCTGGATTTTTTTTCTCTTTTTGTCTCTAATAGTTGAGGTATACCTATGATGAAAATTACCGGCCTCTCTCATCTTTTTAAGTGGGAAAACTTGCACAATTGGTGGCTGACTAAATACTTTTTTGCCCCACTGTATGTAATCTGAACTTCAAGAACTGAAACCACTCTTTATTAGCCAGTATCCAAGAGGAATATCCATGAAAATGCAAATGTAAACATGCAGTACATTTTTTATTTTATTTATAGTATTTGAATTACGTCACACACTGTGCATGCAAAATTAGACAAAACATTATAAACCGAATGTACAAGTACGTTTGAATTTTGACCGCAATGTGCTTCCCTTTGACTTCAGTGAGACTGATGCACATTCACACTCATTGCATATATCATACACAGTGGGCACGTGAGTCTCAAACTTAAACACAAGCTATTTTTGGCAATATACCACCATCTTTCGGTGTTTACATGAAATAGAATTAAACCTGGATCATTTCACTTGCAAGCTGCTATTCTCCACATCAAAGTTTTGGGTTATCTGGTCTGGTTTCTGCTCAGATTTTCAGCCAAGTGTTTTTCTTTCAGCCACAATTTCAGTGCACCCAAATGTCAAACCATTTCATGGGCTCTTTAGGAAATGTATACTGTACACAAGCTACATATTACACCTTCAACCAGAGGCCTTTCTTATCATAATTACGTGCTGTCACAGTGTCTCACTAGATGAAAAGATGGCGATCATTAAATGGCACGTCCTTCACTTCATTAATACACATTAACCAACCTCAACGAAAACCAAGATAATATGCAATTGAAATATCCAGCTTCTCCCTCAGGCCTCCCACGCATAAGAAACAAATGCGGCAGATTTTTGGCACGCAAGTTACATATTGTTAAAATGTCTGCGGGAAGTTGTGATACTGTGATAACAATGTCACACTGCTGGATCTCTTTTCAACACAAGGCTGCCATTGCTGCACCAAATCACAATGTGGCCCTTTTATATGGAAACTCCTCAAGTACACTTGACTATAGCTGGAACAAGTGAAGCAAAAGTAGAGGTAAAACGAGGGCTGGAGTGTTTGGTGCAATTCCCAGTCAGCAGGGATGACCTAGAACCACCGCTACCCGCAGGCAGTTGCATCCACAGAGGTTAATTAGCCCAGCTCTTTGTCGACCTAACCAGCGGTAGCACCATGGCAACTCCAGCACACCTGAGCACTGCGTGTGTGTGTGTGTTTTACACACCCATTCCTCTCAGTGCCAGCGTGTCCACGCTAAACGGCTTAAATAGAAATTCTATATTGTCCGCCCCCCGCGAGTTGCAGGGGGGGAGCGCCAAGTTACGAGGCTGACACATCATCAGTGGGTCGTGAGGGGATTTCTGAGATGATGGCCGGAGCGTATCTCTAACTTAAGAGGAGGTGGGATGTAGAGAGGGCTTTTGCCGTCAGGCAGTTGGCATTAGTTATGATTTCCGTTACGCGATTGTAGGATTTCGAACTTGTAGGCTGGAACGGCCAAGCGAGGGACTTTTGCCACGTGTGTTTGTGTGTGTTAAGTGGAAGAACACAGGCGGACAGTCTGCCAGGCGTGGTTCGCAGCGGTCAGAGAGTTGTAAGCCATACTTGGGACAGAGATCATGCGGTGAGACCGAGGGGAGGCGATGACGCATGGGGGTAGGTCAGGTCACTAGTATTTTTTTGGACATCCTGAAGAACAACTGTGCAAGTTATTACATTCATGAATCATGACCTTGCTGCACGGTTCACATAAGGTTTGTAAGACTTCAAGGAATAGTTCATCATTTACTCATCCTCGTGCTTTTCAAAACTGTTCTTTTGAATACAAAAAAATATATATTTGAAGAACGTTCAATTAACAAAAATGAGGTCCATAAGTTTCAAGCCCCATAGAGGTATAGCTTAAAATTAACCATACGACTCAGTTATTTTGTTTTCCGCACAACATTGAAAATCAAAAATTTAATGTGAGGCTGATAAAAACGTGTTTTAGAGTCATAAATAACAATGTTTTCCTGGATATGAGGAGTGATTTTTGTTTATTAATACTTGTTTATTTTGAATATTTATACTTCGGGATGTAACGATTAACCGCGAGCCGGTTGAAAATCGATTAAAATATGTGACGATTCAAATCGGTTGAGATGCCAAAAAAATCGCGATTCATTTAGGGGTAGGAGTTTATATGACTGTATGTCTGAGGGGAACTAACTATCATTAGAAAAGGTTAGATGGCATTTTTTCTTTTCATCTTGCCTCTGTGATAATGCATAGGTTAAGGGAGTTGCAGGAGGAAGTGCGAGCATCCTCGGGTGGTTTGACCGCGGAAAACAAGGAAACTGCTTTTTAAGCGCCACCAGCTGGAGAGACACGTGAATAGGCCGTCTCATTAGCTCATCTGCTGTTTCGGTTCTGCAGATATTTTTTAGCATTTGAGTTTTCACAAACGGAAGTCAAACACCATTCTGTTTTTGCTCAAATTTCGAAAATTATACAATCTATTAGATTAAAAACGCTCAGGTTGACTGTAGCGCCAATATTGTTTGGATCATGATTTAAACTGCATGTGTGGTTGCCTCTAATTTTAAATGGAATGAGCACAGACAAAGACTTATTTTGTTTATATGAAGAGATTTATTTTATTTGTGTTACTTATTTATTTGATTTGGGGTTTGTTTTAAAATTTCAATTTAGTTTTGTTATTTACATTTACATTATATTTAAATTGTCATTTAGCAGACGCTTTTATCCAAAGTGACTTACAAATGAGGACAATAGAAGCAATCAAAACCAACAAAAGAGCAATAATATGCAAGTGCTATATTACTATATTATTATAGTGTTATATTTCAATTTCACAAAGAAACACAGCATTTTGTCCAAGCAATTATAAAAGGACTAATAATTTGTTTTAAAACTCATTTTGTAAAAAAAAAAAAATTGTGAATCGAATTGTGAAATCAAAATCGTGAATTTAATTGAATCGTTAGTTGAGTGAATCGTTACATCCCTATTTATACTGTATCACATGACTTTGGTCAAAATACGCAGAACTAAATAAGAACTGAATAGGTTTAATATTTGTTTTTGCAACCTGATAAGTTTATGGTTTTATGTGTCAAATCCTTTGTGCACAACCCCTGTGGAGATATGATGGAGAATGATTGGCTAGTAACGATAATGATAATAATCACGATCCATGTTTCCCTCGATAGAATGATAACAATGTAATGTTTATGCACCCAAAGCGAAACGAAACGGTGTTAACGTGTGGAATATACATACAGAATTTTATTATATTATTAATGTAGACATTAATTAAATGTATTAAAGGAGTAATGATTGTTATTGAGGTATATTGTGCATTTGTATTTATACTAAATTGATTTAGAAAAATGGATTTAAAAAAGTAGTTTAAAACCACAATTAACTGTCTGTCTGGTTTCTACATCTTTCACTCAGGAGAAGAAATCAGCATTTAAACTTAAAAAGAAATAAAGATTTGTCATTTATCATGATCATTTTAGCTAGTAATTTTAAGGTAGCCCTAATAGGTAGTAAATTATTTCATTTTTGGGCTGAACTATTCTTCTGAATTCTTGTCAGTTTTATCCTACATTTTATCCTATTTTACATCCTAAGTATTGCATTGTGCTGATGCCAGGCTGCTAAAGACATTCCCGTCGGAAACACTTATGAAATTTAATGCAAGGAAAGAACAATCTGAATGTTCCAGTACTTCAGGTTGCAGGAAAGTTGAAAAAGTCAGACATATTCATCTACACAAACCATACACAGATCTGGGTCGGCACTCACAGACTGTGTTAGCACACATTCTTGAGGTGTAGCAGAAGACATTAACACTAACATTCCACTAACACTGAAAGCGGGGTCTAGAACTGGCAGATGGTGACCTAACACAAGAGGACGGTTCTGAAGGAAAGTGCCATTGATTTTCTTTTTCCTTTCTAAACAGGGGCCAGATGGGAACAGTGCCTCTTATTGATGCAACACTTCCACTTTCAATGCCAATTCAGCCAGCGAACTTCACCCATTGTAAGGAGGCAACCCCAAGATGTAAGGACAGAGGCTCAGCTAATCCGTTTCTGTTTTCCTTACTGGGTGGGGGTTGGGCGGTTGCAGATGGCCTGATTGCGGATACAAATGTTTAATTTCACAAGACCAGGTAACGTTGTGCTTCGACTGTTCTGCTGAAATTAGAGCACGCACAGTAAGTGTGCAACTAGAGTATTCCCTACTCTGACTGAGGCTTCGCCACAAACCACTGCTGTGCCAACAAATGATGTTCAACATCACTGATAGTCAGATAAATCTTATGCACCCCAGGCTGTTATGATGAATGAATGACAAAGGAATTTGGTTTTAGTATTGTATCAGTGAATATGGGACACAACATCAACTATCCCCATAATGGGAATTCCTACAGAAGAAACAAAGCATAATTTTTCTACATTGTCTTTGAGCCAGAATGTTATTTTTAAAATGTACAACAGATGCAGAAGCATGATTATTTTAAGGCCAAGTGACATTTAAAAAAAGACTACGGGGGAATCCCAGTGAAAAATCAACAAATTTAATTTCCCAGTTCACCACCAAAGGTGGGGGTTATGCTTTTAGAACACTACAGGCTGTGGAAAATATCAACAGTATTTAAAAACATTCAAAAATGAAGAGCTATTAGTGCAGTGCAAAGTTTTACTTCATTGTAAGGTCAATGACATGACACTCATTAATTTATTTTAAAAAACACACACAGTAAGATTCAATTTATGCATACCATGACGCACCTCTATTCTATAATGAGTGTTTTTAATTTAAGAATTAAAATGTATTTTGATGTTTTTTGGGATGCATACATGTCAGGATGTACTGATGTCAGCTTGGCATAGTATTTTAAAATTATAATAATCATTTGCAATATATTAGAATACTTATTTGAAAAACCTGTGTCTACCAAAGTCATGTGGCAAACTTAGACCTTTTTATGACAAGCCATTGTTAGAGCAGGTGCTATATTGTCTTGTGGTATGACACCCCAAAGAATTAATGATATTTATGAATTAATTTTTAAAAAATTATGAATTTGAACGGAATTTAATTAAAGGGGTTATATGATGCGATTTCAAGTTTTCCTTCTCTTTGGAGTGTTACAAGCTCCTGATGTATAAAGAAGATCTGTAAAGTTGCAAAGACTAAAGTCTCAAAACCAAAGAGGTATACTTTATCAAAGTTAAGACTCTGCCACGCCCCCCTAAAACGGCTCGTTCTAACACGCACCCACATATCTACATCACTATGTAGGAAGATCTGCATAACGCCGCCCAAATATTCACGCAAAGAAAGAAGGCATGGTTTCAGTAACCTCAGTTAGTGTTGAAGCAGTCATGTCATGGAGACGCTGTGTGTTTCTAGGTGAAGGCAAAAGCACTTTATTTGGCCTTCCTGAAAGTAGATGCATGTAGGAATCTTTAAGATTACTTCAACAGAACAGCAATGCATTTTATAGAAGACCGTTTCGTGAACCTAGGAGAGGAGGTAAATCTGACTTTGCTATGACAATCTGGTGCTTCTGTATCAGCTATGTTTTGTTATTAGTTTAAGTAATTGCTATTGAATGTTCAAATCCGGAGTTTTGCGCATCGTGTGTGTGTGTGTGTGTGTGTGAGAGAGAGAGAGCTAGAGAGAGAGAGAGAGAGCTAGAGAGCGAGAGAGAGCGAGAGAGAGTGCGAGAGAGAGAGAAAGGGATAGAGAGCGAGAGAGCACGAGAGAGAGAGAGGGGGGGTCACAGCACAAACACATACCAGCTTCATCACTGTGTCTGTCACGCGACTCTGTTCCCCTTTCGGGCTCTGTCTTTACATTATTTTGAAAGATGAAGCTCGCGATTATGGTAAGGGGGTTACATTTCCAACGAGTGCTTGCGGAGTTCGGCCAATCACAATGCACTGGGTATTGTCAGCTGGCCAATCAGAGCAGACTGCGCTTGTCAAAAGAGGGACTTTGTAGAAAACTAAGTGTTTGAGAGAGGCGGGGCATAGAGGACCTACAATAATGTACAGTTTGAAAAATAATGTGTTTTTGAAACATTAAAGCATGCCAACATATTCTCTTTCACCAAATACACAAAATAATGATATTTAAAAAAAAAGCATCATATGACCCCTTTAAAAAAATAAAACACTTATTTTTTTGCTTCATGGTTAGGGCTGGGTATCGTTCAAAAATGTTCAATATCAATACCGATACATTGACTTCGATACCGGTTCCTGAACAATACTTTTTTTCAATACCAATTTTATGAAATCCATTTTAAAATGTAACATTACCTCATAAAACTATTTTGTTGAGGCTTTTACAGACTCAAACTCATCTTCCAAGCCACTGCACAAAGAAACAAAAAAAGCACAAAGGAACAAAATGTAACCAACAATAAATCAGTGCAAAATAGTTTTAAAACAAGTCCAAATAGTTTTCAGTGGAAAATAAACAGTTTTAAATCCTTATGTGAGGCTCACTGCTGCATACTTAAGATCTTTAAAATAATACTCATACTCAGTTCTTCAAAACTTTTTCAGGAGACAGACAACGCCTCTCTTCACTGATGATGTCCCCAGGACTAATGTCCCTAGGCTATGTTTACACTAGTGTGTTTTCATTTTAAAAAGCATAGCTTAGACAGAATCATCAATTCTATTCATTTTCCACAGGTTTGCGCGATCTGATGAGCATTAGCTGCTTCCAGCGCTGTCTGCCTGTGTTTTCTCTTCTGTGATCGCTGTTCTGACTCAGAGGAAGCTCATTCGCTGTTCATGTCAATCATATTACATGTTCATAACCCGCCCTGTCTCCGACGATGAATGTGCGTTACACTTCCAGAAAAAAACATTTATAGGAATGAAACAAGAAGCTAATAAACACACGGTTACGACAGTATATGATTGTGATTTTCATAAGATTCTGCCTATTTTCATAACAGTACAGTGTGTTTACACGAGTGGTGCAGCGATTAGCTTGATATAAAAGGCTACAAATAACATATTTCTACTTCAACATTGTATGACCAAAACCCTCATTAGATTGCAATCGGAGGTTATTACAAACACTCAATGGTGGTTTAAAGTGAATTTTGAGTTAAAGCATAGTATAAATTTTATAAATTGTCTTATATAGCATTATGCTTCAGTGTGAATGAATGGTAACATGCATTTTCCTTGATGCCTCAGCAGAGCCAATCACTGATTTAGGCACATAAAGCATGCTGCGTGCTTATTGGCTCACTGACTTTAATGAGATTAACCCCTTAGATGTCGAAATTTGGTACCGAACGACAAGACAGTTTTCGATACTTGATGGTATCAAGGCAATTCGGTCAGTGCCTAAAAAGTATCAAGCTTGATACCAACCCTATTCATGGTTACACCACATTATATTTTTACTGTAAAAAATGTTTACCTCTTCTTGAACATTATATAGCTAAAAGTTAGGAAAAAGACAGACACTAATTTAAATACTTCTGAAAAACAATGTATTATTGTAATGTGACTAAGACAAAGTGACTGACAGCAAAGCCACCGGGACAGGTTGCAGCTGGAGGACATCCACTCGACCCACAACAGAGCGATCAATGCTGGGGAAGTGACATCACACCCCTGGAGACATTAATGTGGGGAAGCTGCACTGTGAGCAGCAGGAAGGCCATGGCTCAGGAGGCTATTTTTGCCTCCCTGAGATCTGAATCAGAGCACCGCTATTGTTTTGGTAGGTGTCTGTCCCCTGATCAGTAAGATGAGCAATATCAGGAGAATGATAGCCAGAAGGTGCCGTTACTTCTGCTGTGCTCAAGCTCTGACTATCTTTAAATACAGAAACACAAAGTCCTGCCTCCAGTCATGCAAACAAGCTTTTTTTTAACCTTTGTGCTGAGGGGAAGTGACCCTATTAAACTAAACTATTAAAATTGTTATGCTTTCTTCTAGATATGTGAACAGCCTCCCAATAAAGCTGATAGTTAATCAAAATTTAATTTGAAATCTCAAATACTTATGATATACGTTTCTTTATAAAATTACATGAAAGCTCCAGAGTGGGCTACTTCAGTGTCATTTAAACCCACCTGTGTTCTAAATTGTGTGTTTTATTGTAAATATTTCATATTTGATTAAATAAACACATACATTTTGATTAATATTTGATAAATTGCTCTAAATAATTGAAGAACTACTGACCAGACTGGACAAACATGGATAACAGTTTTAGTATTTGACTTTTAATCTAGATGTTTCCTAAACCTATTCTATATTTTACCTTTGGAAAGTGTGTTACTTTCTTTTCCCTGGCTGGGTACAGTCCATGAATTAAAAGGATCTGTTCTGAGCACAGAAAATTCAGTTAATGCTTTTTATATGAGGTTCAGTGTGCTTCTAGCTTAATGGATTTAAGTGCACTTATTACAGAAAAAAAGGTTATATTTATGGATTATAATTACAGATACAGCATTAAATCATCTTTTGGCTCAAGAAGCATCTAATATGTTTTCATCTAACAATTACACAATTAAAATTCCAAATACAGAATATACTACCAAGACAAAAAATCATATCAGGTTGCATTTAATTTATTCATTTATTAAATTTAAAACTCTTATTAATATTCATACGTTTCATCACCAGATTATAAAAAAAAATATCTTTGGATGGCTTCTCAAAAGTTTTGATGTGTCTTTGCATCAAACTGCCAGGCAGAAGCAAAAAATATAAAATAAACCATTGGCTCCAAATAATGTTATATGAAAGAAAGACACATGTATGTTCTGGGAAACAAATAACTTCTCTCATGTTTTGTCTTTTGTTTTATTTTAAATAAAACAAATGCATTACTGTAAAACATGTTTCAAAAACATTGATACTTCTGTTTGCCAATGTAGCATTTTTTCTGTACTAAATCTAATGTATCTTATAATATATATAATAGAATATATATTATAATATATATATATAGATATATATATATATACTAGATATATTTTATTATATTAATACAATTGTGTCGACCAAAATTGATGGTTGATTACAAAAATAAGCTGATTTGTGTGGAATGTGTTGATGCATTGCACGGTTGTCAGCCCCCAATGAGGGTATAATATATATATATATATAATTAAAATAAAAAAACATTTGACTAATAGGGGTGGTATACTAAACTTATATACCAAAAAGTGCTGTATTCCACTGTATTGCATAGATAGGTATAACATATAACTGAATAAGCCAAATACAAATCTTCATGATCTCACACGCACCTGTTTACTGTACACACACAACATTTTACTGTTTGCATTTCTAGTACAACCCTCTTTCCTTAGCTCAAGTATGCAAACCTCTTTGCCACATGCACTGGAATATGTATTACATTGAAAGTTAAATTGGCAAATGAATATGTCAACATGATCGTTTTATAAAGTATGCTTTCATATGTGATTCATTTTCACTGGAGGAAACCTGTGGTGTGATGAGGGGTGAACGCAGTGAAAACTTTACAGTAGATGTGGAACCGATTGCTCCCCCATGATATTTTGTAAACTGTATCTATAGCCCCCCTAAAAATGACCTAGCGACGCCCATGCATTAATCCTTAATCTTATGACATATTTCACACAAAACAAGATCACTAGAGCAGATGCTAATGGCTAGTATGCTTAATACAGCTGCGTTCATACAGGCTAATTTTTTTTAAATGAGCATTCTATAACCAAACTAACACCTGCACAAGTGTACATTTTCAAGACTTACATTCTTGACAAACCCATGTTGAATGAGGAAACCGCACTGGACAACTAGTTGTCTGTCACGTCATTTAATGTGAGAGCCACACTGAACTGCATAATCATGAGAGGTTTCATTTATTTGCGGAGACAGGGAAATGATTTGCGCTCATCCGAAGAACTGTCTATACTCGCGATTGCAAAGCATTTATACTCGTTGTTGGTTCTTTAAAATATATGATGGATAAACTTGGGCCTCATTTGGACTAATTTATTTAATGCGCTGTCAATTTTGATAAAACTTCCTGGTCTTATGGACATCGCAATCTTTGATACTGTCATTTTGGTTACCTGAATGCGGTTGTGTTCGTTCACACAGATGCCTTCAACTTAAGTCTGCTATATGAAGAAAACACTTCTAGACTCTCATATCTGTAAGCAAATGCTGTTGTCATTCCCAAACAGTGCCTGAATGCAGCACGGACATTTCTATTACAGATGCCTTTTGATTCTTGGCACTTTATTTTTTTTATTTGTAAAGCAAGTATTTTTTTAGGAAAACGTTTAAATAAAACATTGAAAGATTTATGGCAGAAGTTACGGTTATTATTTATTGGTAGGTTAACTAAAGTTATTGGTAAGGATTAATTGACTAATCAGAAAAAAATAAAAATAAAAAACAGATTCCAAAGATTAATCGATTAATCGTACAAATAATCGATAGATTAATCGACCATCAAAATAGTTTGTGGCAGCCCTATGTGATTCCAAACATATGAACGGTAGTACACTCTTAAAAATAAAGGTGCTTCAAAAGGTTCTTCAAGCGATGCCATAGAAGAACCATTTTTGGTTCCACAAAGAACCATTCAGTCAAAGGTTCTTTAAAGAACCATCTCTTTCTTACCTTTTTATAATCTGAAGAACCTTCTTTCGCCACAAAGAACCTTTTGTGAAACAGAAAGGTTCTTCAGATGTTAAAGGTTCTTTATGGAACCATTTAGACAAAAAGGATCTTCTATAGCATCGTAAAGCACCTTTATTTTTAAGAGTGTATATAATGTACGTGGCGTTAATAGGGTCACTTCCCCTACAGTCACGGGGGATCCTGCTGCAGTGGTGTCTGTTTGCAGCTGTTCCAACATCCCTGATGGCATACTCGCCCACAAGGCATTGCACCACATTGACACCACAAGATCTAAATCACTGACTTTCAAATGAGGTCATGTCAAAACAACATGCGAATGACATCTGGGAAAGAAACACACATTTACAACCATTCAAGTCCAATAAAAAAAGGAAGAGGACAAGGTGACTAAGCAATTGCATCAGCACATGAGGTCATCAAACAGGTAAATCACATGGTGTGGTATTACAAAGAGAACACAGCTTTAGCTATCTGGGTGAGCTGCTCTTCTGTTAAAAGATACAAACCCAACCCAGTGCGTAAGCATGCAGAGGACAAAATGACAACAAAGCTCTGTGTCTCTAGAGGCATTACATCACCAGCGTTCCCATATTAGATTCATTGAGATGGTCTGGTATTTCCTCTGTGATGATCTTCAGAGACAGTAGTAGCACAAGGATTCTCAGAGCCTCCACTTCTCTAAACAGTTTCAAAGGCAACCTAGATCTCCAACACTAGTGCAATCCAGCAAACATTCATTGAATTTCTGCTACACAGGACCAAATAAGTGAACTAACACTGCTTATTGGTCCTGCTCTAATGTCTAAGAATGTCTTTAAATTATCCGGTTTAATCTTCATGAAAATCAAAGTTTTAATTAAATTTTTTATACCGTTATATATTGTTTGAGTTTTTAATACAGTGTAGCCTTCAAGTAAAAAGTATTTTGATTTATTAATACATATTTTTTCAAATGTCATCATTAAGAGCTGCATCACAAAACATTTACTAACTAACCTTGACATAAGTCAAATTATCTGATATTTTAAAATAATAACACACAGTCATGAGGGTCTGCAGGGATCATGTCTATGACATCATTTCCTGTTTTATATCTTTTCTGCATGTTGGTTGCACCACGTTATTTTGCTACGGCACAGAAAATGTCTTCAAATATTAAATATATAGTGAAGTGGTTTTGTTCAAATAATAGTAAGATATAATAATGGAAGATCACACTAAACTACTATTTTCCTTTGATGAATGTAATTTTTTTTTAAATAAGGCTTTGCAACATTTGCATCACATCATATGATGTGTGTGTTTTTAATTACTATTCAAGTCATTGGATGTATTGTAAGAATTGCATTTTTATGTATTTCTGACCAAATTAATACATCCATACACACAAGAAAAAGAAAAGAAAAAAGGAGTATCATGTCACTGACCCAATTTTGATTATGAGGTGCATGAAGTAGTGCAATCTATAACAGACATAAAATTAACATTCTTTTTCTTTTGTCTGCAGCAAGGTGGAACCAAAATTTGGTGATCAGCATAACCACATTATATGTTAAAAACAAGAGGAACCAAGTGACTTCCATCTAGATGGCCTGCTGATGGAGTTCCCCACCAAACTGGACAAACAGGTGAATCTTCCCCCAGCTCATAAGAATACATCAGTTTTAAACAATCTAACACAACTCTTTTAATCAGAAACGCTGTAACACCTGACACTTCCTCCAGTGTCAAATGCCCTCTGAGAACTAGGTTAGTCTATATGAGGAGGATAGGCTAAAAGAGTTTCCCCATTACTGCTCAAACGGCCACATAGTTAGAGGCGAATATTTCCCACTTCCAGTTTCACAAGGATACAGACAGAACAACTAGAGTGTTGCCCTAGAACATAACTGCAGAAAAGATTGTAAGTCATTTCTGAGTAATGCATTTCTGGATAATGAAGCAAAATGACAGAGGAGTTACTCATTACATGTAACAACAATTGAAGATCTTGTCATTCGGCCTGTCTTTTAAGTTCCTGCATCTTGATCTTTCGGACTATCTGGCATGTGGTCTATTATCTGAGAAGAATGCACTAACAAATGCAAGGCTCGAACAGGAATGAGACAACGATTCTGAATCACCCAACACATTTATCATAGGGCACGGGTGCACAGGTCTGCTGAAAGGATGACAATGTGGAGAGATAAAAGCAGCAAGAGAGGGATGAGGGTGTTGTTTTCGCTTTAGACTGGAAAGAACAAATCGCTATTCAGCTGAGAACTTTTGCTCGCTCACCACCCACACCGAGAAAGAGAATGATAAACCGAGGGCAGTGAGAGGGAAAAGGGGCTGGGGAGGAAAGAGCCCAATCGACTGGAGATCTCTTTACAGCATTTGAATGTGCAAGTATTTCATCTTGTTCATTGAAAGTTACTTAGTAGAGCCTCAAATACTTCTATTGCTCTACCACGCAAAGAAAAAAGGACCTTGGATGACCATCATGATACTGATGTTTTGTCCACTCACTGTTAAAGAATCAGAAACCCCAGAAGATATATCATCTGGTTGAAAGCAGGATAAAAAAAATAAATGCCTTCAAACAAACAGGCTAGATAAATTATGTGGTGAACCAGTGAAGGGTAAAGCAATCTACTGAGCCCCAAATAAAAACAGTGAAATTGAAGAACTGGTGGGACATCATTGACGAACAAAATAAGGTCAAAATAATTTTGTTTGGAGTTCTCCAAACTTGCACTGTGGCAACCTTCTTTCACCTGGTCATTTTTTTGCTACATTCTTCTGTTTAGTATGTGAGGTCAGGACACAAGTAAAACACATCGAACACACTGGAAAGCTCAGTTATAGTAGGAAACGGAAGTGTATATCTAATTGAAAGTGACACTGGCAATTATATTTTAATGGTTAATATGTAAGCTTGGATGTCAGAAAGTTCGCTAACAGTATGCCGCTGCAAAGGTATTTCAAACTTCTTTTTATCCCGACGTGAATAACAAAAAAATAACTTTGTTGTGAGTATATCAGGGCCTTTAGAATAGCTAATACTGCCTTCTTTCACCGCCAAAGAAAAAAAATAAAGGCCTCAAAAAAAACTGCTCCTAGATAAAAACTGTGTGGGAACCAATGAAGATCAAGCAATACGCAATCTACTTACTCTCATAACTAGAAGAGACAGTTACTGCCCCTAATATGCCACTTTATTGTTTGTGTTCAGAACCCCACTGAGCCATTTAATTCAACTGTACTGGCAGCTTGTTAATCCCTGAACCCAGTCTAGACTTTGCAGGCTCTTCAGCATATGGCACCCGCATATGCTGCCCCGTTCCTCTCTCCTGGCCTCAGTCTCTACGGCCGTGCTTCAGGGCCTCCTAATTAAATATAAACAGATACATGGTCTCCTTGCAGCTATTCCTCTGGTTAGCATTCTACTACACCAAATTATCAGAGCAATTTAAGCAAAATGCTGACCACAGAGGCTGACAGCTCTGAGAAACGGCAAAGAGATGGCCAAAATCTTTAATGCATCAGGCAGACTGGCCATAAAAGCAGCTTATGACGTAGCAATAGGATGTGAAATGGAATTTTAAAGACGGATGCGTCTGACATCCAGTACAGCTCTGTTGCTGTCATACCGTGGGGTGACGCATGCTCCTCTGTACGCATTTAACAGAGTATACTGGCCACTGTGACTGCATCTCCCTAATGGTGCCCTCCAGCCAGATTTGATGGGAGGGGCTGTGTTCCCGACATCTGCATGATGCTGTGACCTCTCATTTGGAGGGGGTGTGTTGCATAGCACAGTTACCTTGGCACAATGGTCCCGGCCAATAGAGCGGCCAGACATTTCAGGGCTAACAATCGCATGAAGCAACCTGTCCTGCCTTTCAAAAATGGACACTCTTAGTGAGAGTCTTTTGACAGAATTTTACCAGAAATATAATAAGTTTTAAGCAATAGAACTATGAGTGTTCTCAAACTCAATTTTTATGCTATTTTTGGGCTTTTTCAGCTACTTTTATTGTCAAAACACTAATCTCATTTTCTCCTCCAACTTCAAAATCGTCCGACATAGTTGTTTACCTTTTTTGTAAAGGGCATTTGACTTTCTTTGCACGTTCACTTTGTAAACACTGGGTCGGGTACTTCTGCCTACGTCACACGTGACCTTTCAAACGTAACTGCGTAATGCGTGAAGTCGAGATAGTGCAAGACGAGCATTTGTGGTTAAAAAGTATATATTTTTTTTTTTTTAAGAAATTGACAGATCGTATCGCTAGATAAGACTGTTAATAATCAGCTGGGATTGTGTAGAGCCCTTTGAAGTAGGAATTAGGGTTGGGCCGATAGACGATGCCATCGTCCATCGCCGATGGCTGACAGACATCACGATGTTGAGCCGGCATCGTGATCTAACCCCCCTACCCCACCACACCCCCTAATCCGCCACATCCCAGTTCCGTGTTCAGAAAGGAAATTAAGTGTACTACGGAAACCCTAAAGGGAATAAATAGCCTACGAGATGGGAGGATAAAAAAAATATTTCAATACTTTTTCTCGCAATTGTATCGTAGGGTAAGTATAGGCGACTGTATAGAAATTGCTGGGAGCTGCTATTGAAACCGCTTTCGATTGCGCAATCTCATTTTACTTTCACTTTTGAGATTCGTGATCACAAGGACTCTATATTATGGAGCGGCAGTACTTACCACACATACAAGATTATATGTTTGTCAGTGGTACTGAGGATCTGAAAATCATTCGCCATCGTCCTATCAGATATTTGTCCTTACTCTGTGTATGTGGTAAGTGAATTTCATGTACTGTAATGCAACAGGCTAACGCTAGCAAGCAGCTAAACTTTTAGTGGCTCCGTATAACGCGTTATTTGTTTCACGCTTCAGGCACACCCCTAACCCCGCCCCCCGATGTCATAGTCCATCACGATGTTTCACTGTAGACATCGTCTGATGCCAATTTGGTAGACATCGCCCAACCCTAGCAGGAATGAAACTGCAATTTGGACCTTCAGCCCGTTGGCCACCTTTGAAGTCTATTGGGGGCAGTCGTGGCCTAATTGTTAGAGAGTCGAACTTATAACCGGAAGGTTGCGGGTTTGAGTCTCAGGTCCGGCAGGAATTGTCGGTGGGAGGAATGAATGTACAGCGCTCTCTTCCACCCTAAATACCACGACTGAGGTGAAACCCTTGAGCAAAGCACTGAACCTCCAACTGCTACCAGGGAGTCGCAGCACGCTGGATGCCCCATGTTCTGGATGTGTGTTCACTGTTGGTGTTAACTAGGGTTGGGCGATGTCTAAAAATTGGCATCGGGCAATGTCTACCAGTTGAAAACCATAGTGATGACGATGAACATCGGGGGGAGGGGGTGGAGGATGTGACCGAATAGTGAATCCGTATTCGGAAAGGCACGGAAAACGAATAATGCGTTGTACGGAGCCACTAAAGGGACATGGTTTGCCGCTTGCTAGCGGTAGACTGTTACAGTACATGAAAGTTCACTTACCACATACACAGAGTAAGGAGAGTGATAGGACAATGGCAAATTATTTGCAGATACTGAGCACCACTGACAAATACCTAATCTTGTAAAATGTGTGGTAGGTAAGGCCGCTCCGTAGTATAGAGTCCGTGTGATCTCGAAAGTGAAAGTAAAATGAGAGCGCGCATTCGAAAGCGGTTTCAATGCCCTGCATTTTAGTAGCGGCTCCCTGATGCCCGCAATTTAGTGTAATTACCCAACGATATAATTGCAAGAGAAAGTATTGAAATATTTTTTTATCCTCCCATCTCATAGGCTATTTATTCCCTTTAGAGTTTTCTGTAGTACACTTAATTTCCTCTCCGAAGCGGAATTGGGATGCAGCGGTGCGGGGTGTTAGGGGGGGGAATCACGATGCCGGGCTCAACATCGTGATGTCTGTCAGCCATCGGCGATGGAAGATGGCATCGTCTATCGGCCCAACCCTAATTCACATCACGTGTTCTGTATGTGCACTGGTAGGTTAAATGAAGAGCACATATCCCGAGTATGGGCCACACGTCACTTCACTTTTTATATGGAGAAAATCTGGATTGTTTTCCTCAAAAACCTTTCCGTTCTTTACGACTGAAAAAGAAGGAATTACCATCTTGGATGACATGGGGGTGAGTAAATTATCAGGAAATTTTTATTCTGAAAGTGAACTAATCCTTTAAGTACTCTGTCTTGGTTTTCAGGAATTAGACGGGCCGGGGTCTGTAAAGGGGGTGTGTTGGTGGTAGTGACAGGTTTGTCTATGTCATGTGCATGTCTCAGCAAGTCAAGAACCATTTCAAACGCAGCCTACATTTTACTTTCATTGCAAGGGGTCCAAGATTCATACATCCACTCAGCTCTGACAGAGACATGTCACTGACCACACACAGAGCCGAGCACCCACTCATCAGGAAAACATTCTGCAATCTAGTGGAACACTGCGTTTCATTTCAAACACACAATACAGCTTCTCATTTTGCTATTATTTAACCTGCTGGTAAAACTGACGGCAGACATTGTAAATAGCATTTGTGTGTTAAAAGCATGTTGATTATATCTTAATAACAGTATTATATTAAAACAGTGCAGCAAAGCTATTTAAACCTCACAGACTGTGAGAGCGACCCTCCCAACACACCCTTCATGCAAACCGTACATCAAAACTTAAATCACATTAAGTCCTCCACAAAACTGAATGATAGTTCTACCTGACACAAACATAACCATCAACAATTTCATATTACATTATAGACCTTATTCAGAGTAGATGATGTTTAATTTTCATGAATGACAATGAGGCTGTGTCGCACAGGCCGATTAAAGGTTTGTACTTGTGTGTCAATGAAAGACAGCACAACTACGGAACTGACTGTAAATCTATACCTAACAGTTTCATATAGTGAAAAATATGGCATCTACCTGACAAAAATATAAAAACCAAATGAGCTTTTTAAAACATCTGCTTAAAGTTTGACTCAAGCCTCTCACAATTACACTATGACTAAATCTGAAACCTTGTCGAGGACAAGGAAACGGTTTAAAGAACAAATATAACCAGAATTGAACTATAACAACCAATAAAACAACTGGGGGAAAAAACATCTTTAGAAGCCAAAGGTCCAAACGTTTTCTGAGATTTACTCATGGCATACTCATAAGAAGAGAGTGAACTAATAATCATCTTTTGGAGTGGCTTGATTTGTAATGTCATTATTTGTTGTGTAATATAAACCTAATTATGTATTTTTGTAAAGTGACACTGGGAGTGGACACACATTTTTTTTGAAGTGTCATGCTATAATGTTAGGTTTGCCGTCCCATCCCATTTTCCCTATGGCAACCAGAGCTTCCGCCAAACTTGCCATTACTCACCAACTAAACTAAAAGCTAAATAAATAAAATGACAATAAGAAAAAAAAAATTCTGAAACCTCTCTGAAAGAGATTTCAAACGCCCTTGATGCCCTTACCTTCAATGGCAATTACGTGCTCTCGGATCTGATTCTGCAGCAGTGGATCCTCCACCCGCTCCAGCAGCTCGTAGATTGAGTAGATGTTCGGATGGACGGACTCGAACCTCTGAATCTCAGCTCTGATCGCGCCTGAGTTCGCCAGGTGTTGCTGATAATTCATGTTTGCAATATGATCTCTTCCAATGGAACCCGATATGCAATTATCTAAAGAGTGTTTGCAGATGATTTCGGGATACTGATATGCTGCAAACACGTAAACACAGGAGGGAGATCAGATGTCCACATGAGGTCTGTAGTCAGCTCCAACGATTTTGTTCAAAACGAAAAACTACACATGTTCCCAAAGATACACTGGGTATATATAGGATGCAATCACAAAAAGGTTAACGATTAAGCATTAAACCACTTAATGCGAGACGAACTAACATGTAGCAGCGGCTTTGATATCAGTGCATGTGATACATTTGAGTATATGTGTATTACAACAGAAGTCCAGACGCTGGAGGGAGATCTGCAGCTGTCCGGATCTGAAATCCCAGGATACAGTCATATGCCCCATATTCCCATAAACACAGCATAAAAACACAGAAGCTCCCCTAAATCACCAATGCATCGTCATTACGGCTATAACAGGAAAGAGAAGGCCACCTCAGGTCTTACAGTCCGAGGCAAGAAGGGTCCACATGGTAGCCTCCGACTGTGTGCTTCATACACACTGCCCAGTTTCAGAGCCAAAAGGGGTGAGAGGAAAATAAATAATTCAAAATCAAACTCGGCGAGAAACTACAGTTCGCGCAAACGAGCTGGACCGCGGTGTGTCTGCTGTGTTCCAAGCACAGTCAACCCGCTCTCTGCTGTTGTTCACTTCGGCTCATGCTGACATTTCAACCACTGAACTACTTTCTGCGGTCTCGATGCAAAACCACAAAACCATTGATGTATGTTAACCTCAACCAGATATTATCGCCGGGGAGCTTTTCGGATATCTCTCTTGTTTTATCCGCAAAGATGGGTGCATTCCCTGTCCTCCCACACTGAGGTCCGTCCCGTCTGTATCCTCTCAAACATCATTGCGCCTGCTCCTTCCTTTGGACGTTTCCTACTGGATAAACGTCGGAGCTTAGGAGCCGTCGTCCAGGTCGTAGCTGCGCTAGTTCTGCGCAGTCTGTTGTTATTTAAAAAACGCATACAGGTCGCCACACACTGGATGGGGGGGGGCGATTAAAAGGTGACGGGCGAACGCGGAGTTAGTACTTTGATGGTTACGATGAGGTACGTGGAGTCGGTGTGCGGCCCTAAACGATTGGAAATAAAGTGCGCGGCAGGTTCTGTTGGACACACTCTACGATTGACCTCTTATGATAACATGGCTGTTGAGCTAACCCATGTATCCAAATAAAGTGTTAAGACATGCAGGTGTTTACCCGTGTGGCAACTGACAGTGGAAGATCCTGGGAAAGAGGGGAAAAATGGGAAAGGGGCAATTCATTTACACAGTTTAAGGCCAGATAGGTGGTACATATTTGACCTACGCAAACGCCAAATGCGTTATTAAAAGAGACTGATATGAATAAAACTATATAAATATATGAGTAGTAGGCCGGTTTATTATAATGCACACCATATACGAAATCAACTATTCTATTTAAAATTGTGATTTGAAAATTTTGTTTAATAATTTAATATCTGATGACAGACAAAGCAGAGTCCCATTAAAAGAGATTCATCTGAATGGTAAATTTATTCTATGACTTATATACAGGCAGATGAATATATAGACCTATGTATTTAATTGGCCATATTTTAATTTAGGATATGTCATAACAGCAACACTATGAATTCTAACTGAAATGATTTCACTCAATTTATAGTATAGATTTTAATGACTAGTGGAGTGTCTAAAAGGTAGGCTACATCTAGCTGATGGATTTATTGAATATTAACCCCATTAATTATAGCAATTATTCAATTAAAAAAGAATAACAGTTAGTAAACTCGGAGCCTTTTGTCTCAATTCTAGGGTGGACATTTTACCTCAAGGGTTTAATTTTATTCTTTCAATATAAAAACCATATATTTTACCCCACAAATCTGAGACATTTATGTCTCTTATTAACAAATAGACACAAAAACCTTTCATATTCAGCATAATACAATAGCATATATTACTGTGACACAAAATTAGATATCATTGTTAAAACGTCCAAATAAGGTTGTGATTTTTTAGACCACTGACCTAAGAAATCTCGACAAAGTTGTATTATTCAGTTGTGAACAAATTATCCAAAAATTGGACGAACACAGCCAAAAAGCCATTCATAAGTATAAGGTCCCGGTGGTCTTATGGACCAGTAGTCTCGATGCGGCCATTTTACCCGCATCTTACCGCATAAGAGTTTCTTTAAAAAACAGTAGCGTTGAATTCTTTCAGAAAGGAGGAAGCGAAGTTAATAAGATTGTTAAAGAAGAAAAAAATGAATAATTTATTCAAATTAAATGGGATTGTATGTTTCTAGAGATACGTTAAAACCTTTAATATTTTTGTAATAAATACTTTGAACAAATGCCATCATACTGAATTCACTAAAGAAGAAAAAAATGTCTTGTACTGTTGAATTCTGTTAGCATCCATTTTACTCAATGGCCTCTTCTATCCTGATTCCATCCACCAGCAGGGAATGAACTATTCCGTTTCGTTTCCTGCCACTATGTGTTGCTTTAATGCAGCATTCATGGTTCTCCACTGCAAAGTGTGTCTCGCTTCCATTCTCTGTAAACTCCCCCTGCACAAAGAAATCAATATAAACATAGGCCTATAACTAGAGAATCACATCTATAACTAAACAAGCACCAGTCGTGGGAATGATGTGATATGAAGAAAATGGTGTTATGTTTTTCCACAGTGTCCACACAACTACACCATTAGCCGACTTGACTCAGACTTAAATAAACAATGGCCAAAGTGGATCTTTCATACACCTAAAGGCCTGTGTTTGTCTGAACTGTAGTATTAAAAGTACTCACCATAGTCTCCATTTTCTGTCCATTGCACCACACATCCATAGTGTCTTTCTCTAGTGAAACAGAAAAAATAATAAAAAATAACAGAAACTAGTTTGCCAATAGTTGTGTTAATTATCTTAATTTTATTATTATTTTTCTTTCTGCTGACCCCAGACTCTAATTTGAAATCCCCTAAACTAGTCATTCTCTTCTTACAGTGTGGTTGGACAGAGATTAACCCAAGAAGATTAAGGCCTTTCAGAAAAACTGAAACAATGTTTTTTTTAATGTCATAAATCAAGAGAGATGTTTTTCACAGTGTCACTTACCTAGAACTATCCTGTAATCAGCACCACCCAGTTTCAGCACCCATGTTTTGGAAATTTTTGATCGGTTGTCCAAAAATGTTTGGAGACTTTTTCCATTGATTTCCAGTGTGTATTCATAGGAAAACCCAGTTATTGCCTCAATACTTATGGTTGCTTTTGTATCTGTGCTCCAAAACGGAACATTTCTTTGCCCCCACCAGTTTAACATCCATCCCCCTCAACACCTCCTTAAAAAGACAAAATTATTATTTTATATTATTTTATTCATCTCTATATAGTGTTAGGTATTATCTTATATTTTTTCCTGACATGTTGGTGTTATATCTTTCACTAATCTGTTGCATTTGAGTATAATACCGCGGGATAAAACAAAAACGGTGTTTGTCTTCATTTCAGGATGCAAAGCAACAAAATGTGATTATTTAAAGGGGGGTGATTCTTTTCTATACCCACTGTACACACACACACACAACACACACCACACACACACAATATATCATACTATATATATATCTATATATATATATATATAATATATATATAATATACACACACAGTGGGGCAAAAAATTTAGTCAGCCACCAATTGTGCAAGTTCTCCCACTTAAAAAGATGAGAGCGGCCTGTAATTTTCATCATAGGTATAACCTCAACTATGAGAGACAAAATGAAAAAAAAAAAAAATCCAGAAAATCACATTGTAGGATTTTTAAAGAATAATTGGTAAATTCCTCGGTAAAATAAAAATTTGGTCACCTACAAACAAGCAAGAATTCTGGCTCTCACAGACCTGTAACTTACTTCTTTAAGAGGCTCCTCTGTCCTCAACTCGTTACCTGTATTAATGGCATCTGTTGAACTCGTTATGTATAAAAGACAACCGTCCACAACCTCAAACAGTCACACTCCAAACTCCACCAGGGCCAAGACCAAAGAGCTGTCTGTTAAAGGACACCAGAAACAAAATTGTAGACCTGAACCAGGCTGGGAAGACAGAATCTGCAATAGGTAAGCAGCTTGGTGTGAAGAAAATCAACTGTGGGAGCAATTATTAGAAAAAGGAAGACATACAAGACCACTGATAATCTCCCGCGATCTGGGGCTCCACGCAAGATCTCACCCCGTGGGGTCAAATGATCACAAGAACTGTGAGCAAAAAATCCCAGAACCACACGGGGGGACCTAGGGAATGACCTGCAGAGAGCTGGGACCAAAAAGTAACAAAGGCTACCATCAGTAACACACTGCGCCGCCAGGACTCAAATCCTGCAGTGCCAGACATGTCACCCTGCTTAAGCCAGTACATGTACAGGCCCGTCTGAAGTTTGCTAGAGTGCATTTGGATGATCCAGAAGAGGATTGGAGAATGTCATATGGTCAGATGAAACCAAAATAGAACTTTTGGTAAAAACTCAACTTGTCGTGTTTGGAAGCGAAAGAATGCTGAGTTGCATCCAAAGAACAACATACCTACTGTGAAGCATGGGGGTGAAAACATCATGCTTTCGGGCTGTTTTTCTGCAAAGGGACCAGAACAACTGATCCGTATAAACGAAAGAATGAATGGAGCCATGTACCGTGAGATTTTGAGTGAAAACCTCCTTCAATCAGCAAAGGCATTGAAGATGAAACGTGGCTGGGTCTTTCAGCATGACAATGATCCCAAACACACCGCCCGGGCAACAAAGGAGTGGCTTCGTAAGACGCATTTCAAGGTCCTGGAGTGGCCTAAACAGTCTCCAGATCTCAACCCCATAGAAAATCTTTGGAGGAGTTGAAAATCCGTGTTGCCCAGCAACAACCCCAAAACATTACTGCTCTAGAGGAAATCTGCATGGAGGAATGGACCAAAATACCAGCAACAATGTGTGAAAACCTTGTGAAGACTTACAAAAAACGTTTTAGACCTCTGTCATTGCCAACAAAGGGTATATAAAAGTATTGAGATGAAATTTTGTTATGACCAAATACTTATTTTCCACCATAATTGGCAAATAAAATCTTTAAAAATCCTACAATGTGATTTACTGTGATTCTCATTTTGTCTCTCATAGTTGAGATACCTATGATGAAAATTACAGGCCTATCATCTTTTTAAGTGGGAGAACTTGAACAATTGGTGGCTGACTAAATACTTTTTTCCCCCACTGTATCTATTATATGATATAACGATACAATTATAGCTTACAATTATAAAATAATATAAGAAACTATCGATCCATACGATCGGCGTGGGTTTATTTGTTCATGTTGGGGTGTTGCAGTGTAATGTCTCATGATCGTGTGCATGTTTTATTTACAGTAGCTCATCTTCACCTTTGAAATCCAGGTCAAAGGTCATTGACCATTAGCAGCATCTGATGTTAACGTCTGCCCTTTGACCTCAGGACTGTGATCTCACGGTGCTTCCGCATCATCCCTGATGACCGAAGCACTTCTGAACGCCGTCGCTGGCAGTGTTTTGACGGAGACGCTCAGGAAATAGTAAGCGTGCCGTATAGAAGACGCACGGGAACTGCGCTGAATCCGTGCGCGGAGGGGGAAAGCTGCTTTCCTGTGTGGCACTGGTCCTGTTGCGCAGGAAGTGTTTTGGAGGAAGTGCTGCAGCTGTGTTTGTCTGTGAGGCAGATGGAGGATGATGATGATGATGATGATGATGCTCTCCTCACGTCTCGCAGCGCTCCTCAACTCCGCTTACACACAGACTGCTCATAACTAACACTAGCTGAACTACAGTCGAGATTCCCTTTTAAAGAGCGCTCCGTTGCACTGCATGTTAACCGATAGTAGTTATCTATTTCCATCATCACTGCACTTTTCTCACATGTGAAAATCCTCAGAGTGAGTGTATACAGTATTTGATCTCTGCTGTAGTGCGTGGAGTCTGACAGTAGCGTGTGAATCTGATCACGGTTATTGAGACGTGTTGATTGTTGTATGGGTTCAGGAGGAGCTGTGTTTGACATCACACGATTAAAAAGCTGGAGAAAGAGTAAACGGTGCAGGCTCCTGTAATCAGGTCACAGGACCGACAGAAGGCCTCCTCGTGTTTTCTCTGGTCTCTTCATTCCGAGCAGGAGCTGCTGCCAGCGACGGCTTTATTCTCTCGGTCTTCCTTTGAAGCAAGCGAGCAGGTAACGTCTCGCACCAGAAGAAGATCCCCGGAAGTCTCATAATGCATTAATGTAAAGTGAATCCTCCGTTCTGTGGTTTAGCAGAGTTTGAATGCAGACCAAATTGAAACCAGAACACACTATTTAACATGATAGAAGTGCACAACCTGCTGTAATGCAGATATGTTTATTATAATATTATAGAGATAATATGAGAGGGCGTTCTGATCTGTGTGTCGCTGCTGTCGGGTGATTATGATGCCAACATTTGCGTAGTCGTCACTAATAGCAATCAAACGTTGTGATTTTCAGTGTAATTCCCAACCGAAGGTCATTCTGGGATAAAATACCTAATATTTAATTTGTTAAACTGTAACTTTTTAATTAAAGTAACACGGTTCAATAGCAAGCTGTAACCACTTTCCATTAGAGATTAAACAAACTAGTTAGAGGGGTTTTTAGAAGGAGCAGCGTCTTCTGTTGTGTGTGGGTGTTGTGTGTGTGTGTTGGTGTGTGTTTGTGTGTGTGCGTGTGGGTGTGTGTTTGGTGTGTGTGTGGTTTGTGGATGATCCACAGTGTCCTCCTGAGCTTTAGTTGCATCAGTTTCTGTGCGGATTCAAACAGCAGAAATCATAAGCAATATTTCCCCGGTGCAGTTCTTGACCAGAACAAGATCCAGCATGAAGCGGACACCAGACTTGATTGTACTGCATCTGCTTTATAACTTCATGCCAACAGCGCTTTACCATTTTTAGAACAGAATTTCTGTGAGGCTGCTTTGAGACGATCTGTACTGTATGAAGTACATGTACATGACAGACTGAAGTGTCGGCGCTGGGAGCTCAGGTGTTTGTGTTTGTGTGTGTGTGTGTGGTGTGTGTGTGTGTGTGGACCGCGCATGAACACTGAAGCATGCTCCTAAGCACTACTGCTCTGAGCTAAATAACTAACCTGCTGCCTCGTGTCTCTATTGTTAAGCCCTTAAAATAACTGATAAGTTTTTGTCGGAACAAACTGTGAAGATAGCTTTTTTTTTTTTTTTTTTTTTTTTGTTTAAAGAAAAAGCCCCCCCAAGCAAAAAAAACCCAGAAATTTAGAAGTTTTGACGGTTTTCCAGGTAAAATAGTTTGATTAACGCTGATTGTTTTGGGAAGGCAGACCTTCTATTAAAAACAGTCGTGATAACTATTAATAGAATTGATGGATTCTGGGTGCTTTCTATCGTTGCTGGTCCTTAGGGTGTTGATTGTGGTTTCTAGGGTGTTGCTATGCGGTTGCTAGAGACAGGCAGAGGCAATAACTCCCTCTGACACATTAAAGATCATGAATTGAAGTCACTAGAGACTTTTTGACGCAGATACTGGACATTAATGGTAACCGCTGCATGTTGATGCCAAACTGTACACGTTTTTGGAACCGCAAGGTTTCACAGTCGCTCCAGTGAACATTATGTATTTGCAGTGTTGCAGTCATAAATACTCTCTGTGGGTGTTTGAGGTCTGACCGAGCGTCGTTTCTGATCCGGAGAGCTCCTGAAAGATTGATCCGGGCTGAGTGAGGTCAGGTGAGAGCGCTGAAGATCACACAAACACACGGTTCACGAGTTCACGTCTCCACGAGCTCAAGCGCTTCTGTGGTTTTAAACGCGCTGTGTTCAGTGTGAGATGATTCCTGACCGGCTGAGTGTGTTATATGATGTCACAGACTGACCTCTGGCCATCAGAACACTGCTAATCCGCTTAACACCAGTATTATCTGATTATCTGTGTAACGTGACCCTGAAGAACGACCCCAACACTCGAGCTGTGCGTCTGAACTGAGCCAGAAACACTACAGAACACCAGCGCTCCACTCATACTGAAGCTTTGTCAGATATAATATACATAACTCAGATTATTTAACACTTATTTAGTCTTGGCATAAAGTTAAGCATTGATAACGACGGTTTTAATAAGCTTGAACGGTCAATTTAGATCAGACCGGTAATCATTAGTTTTGTGGTTCTGAGGATAACCGTAGTTTTGAGACCCCGGTTACACCTCATATTAGGTTCTGTGTGATCCAGTCAGAAGTGTTCAGCACTACATGCGGGTGTAAATGAGTACAGATCACTGCTGAACGCACACACGCAGGCAGTTAGAGAAACATGAGCACATCACATTTATAGAGTAAATCAGTGGTGTAGTTAAACACAGCAGTGAATCACTCGCCTGTCAATCATCCGTTGAGCTGAAGGTCTCTGTCCGTTTCAATGTGTCTTCGTAAATCAATCGTGACACACGTCTGTATTGTTCGTCGTAATGCCTTCAGTTGTTAGAAGAACCCTATGGAATTTTTTTTTAAATTTCTCTAGATTTGTTTTTGTTTGTTTCAATTTAAATGGTTAAATTAAATGTTATTAATTAAGCATGTCTAATAATTTGAAATCATGAAACATACAATTTAACAGAAATTTATTAAGTTAACCAAAAATTAAATTTAGGGCCCCTAATTTCTCAAATTCTGATTTATTTTTTATTTTATTGCATCTCTCAAACAGCATGGTTTAATTTTATTAATCAAAAGCATGTCTAATTAACTGAATTCATAAAGAATTATTTTATTAATGTGCATAAAACATTAATTTAATTTACCTTCTAATCAAACAAATCCCCTTTTTTTTTTTTTTTTTTTTATTCTATTATTTGTTTGGCCAGGCAAAGTGCTGCACAACAGAGCTTTACTGTTAAAATTAAAACATGGAGGAAAAATTGTGATGCTCCTTAAAAAAAATTTAGGGAATATAGATTAGTGATACATTAAACATTGAGTTCTACTGTGCAATGGTAAGATCTGTCACACTTTCTTCACGTTAAACCCAAGTTTTAGTTCTTCATGTTGCCTTTAGCTTTCCTGTGTATTTCTGCACTGTATAGAGATTCAGGATCGTTTTTGTCAGTAATGCTGCAGGTATTTATAAGTGGGCTAGTAAAAGTCCAGGCCGTAGTTGACACGGCTCAGCGGGGCCTCTAGCGGGTGGCTTTCATCACTCAAGGCTTCTTCTCTCTGCTTTAGTACGGGCGCAGAATGAAGCTATTATGCGGTCGACTAGAGTCTCTCCTATCGTTTTTCATCACTCACTTCTAAAGTGAAAAATCAAATGCAAACGATTGTTTAATAGATTTATTCATTGGGGGGGTATAGGCTATAGGGAGGGCTTTGTTGTATCAATAAGGCAGCGTCTATTTAATAATTTTAAAAAATAGAATTATTTACAATGTTGTTGTTATTGCATCCTGTTAATATGCAACAATACTGAGGTGCAAATTAGGGCTGAATGTTTTAGCAAAATCTAATTGCGTTTTTATTTTATTTTATTTTTTACCACCAATTTCTTTTTTTTTAAAAGCTCTTTATGTTCTGTATTATTCAAAAAAGACAAGCTATAAATCATTGTATAATATTACCAACACAATATTAGATAGATTAAACAAATGTTCTTTTCTGTAGGCCAGGCCTATACGTTACGATGAAATTAGGTGATGCATGAACTGATATGAATGACATTTTTATTTAACTCTCACAATCACAGTATATTGACTGATTTGTTTAACTTCCAACCTTGTAAGCATGTAATAAATATGTTTAAATAAGCCTGGTGTAAACTTTAATATGAAAGTCCGTAACAAATCACACAAACTAAAGTAGATTGCAGAAATATAAAAACACTACTTTAGGTCATTCAGTCACTGTAATAAACACTGTCTTTAACTTTAGATCAGTGTTTCTCAAACTTTTTTGGTCGTGCCCCCTTTAAACCTATTAAAAAATCATAATTTAATTAAAAAAAACCTACAGGAAAAAAACACCTGTATCACTTGAAACATTGAAAATAGCATAAAGAGAATAACTGTTGTTGTTGTTGTTCTCTTTTTTATTTTTTTTAATTTTGTGTGGGTTTCATGCGGTCCGCTAAGGCAGTGTTTCCCAACCTTCCTTTAGTCGCGGCACGCCTTGGAAATTTTAACATATTTGTGGCACCCTACAAAATTAATTGTCACCATATTTGAATTTCTAACTTCGATGTGATAATTTGAAAAGTATAGATATTCTGTACAACAGGGAAGAACTGCAGAATATAATTTCATACAGATATTTTTAATATTATTAAAAATTTTTGTCCATCAATGGTGATAATCAGTAGGTTAATTTCTAATGAAGAGACCAATTTATGACAGATTTTAATGTAGGCTTTTATTCATATGTAAACACTGTGATAGCTAGTTATAATGCTAATTAAACACAGTTTTGCTCACTCAGGGTAATTTTGTTGCAGTAGCACGAGAGCTTGATTTAAAACTTTGAATTGAATAAATGATAAAGAGGCTAAGCAGTTAATAGAAATAAAGAACAAATAAAGAAATTACTAATGATAGCACAACTAAAAAATAACGATGGGCCTACAAATGAAATTGCTTTTTAGGTTTTCAGGTAGGTCTAACACACAGTAAGGCGATGAAATTATTATTTTTTATTTATTGTTGATTTTTGTTACCAATTAATCCAAATAAGGTTTAGTTCTAGAAAGCATTTATTATCAGACACGTGGAGCATAACATGCGGGTGCAGATCAATGAAGAAAGGGCGCGTTCCAAGATGTCTCATATACCACACATTTAACCCACAGTGGGCTATTCATACAGACACATACTGCACTGCATCCAGAGGTTCCCGTCGGCTCAGTGTTTGAGTGACTTTCTGTTTCCGACGCACGCGCGTACAACGAGCGGAGCGAGCTGAGCGGAGCGCACACACATAGAGCGGATAATACACACAGACGTCACACCACCGGAAAGTGAAGCCTGAGCGGTGAACTTGCGGCAGCCTGAATTTCAGTGCTCTCAATTATTGGCGACATCAGAAATTCTATTATATAGGGATGCTTTTTATGAACATTTTACAATTTAAAAATATATAAATATTTTTTTTTAACACTGCAACCCCGTTGGGAAACACTGCGCTAAGTCATAGTACACACACAGGCTTTCCCCTCACCACTGACATTAACACTGTCTACACCTGGACAGCGGTGGCAACTACCGTATAACCCATTATAATCATGACACGGCTTTGTACATGATGCGCGCGACATAAACTGATGCCTTGTTCTATTTATGAAGTACCGACACAAAGTTCAAATGATTTGCAACGGTCACTTTGTCGCGTTCAGTGTAGAGCTGTAGCGGCGCGACGCGACAACTGTAGCGTCTGGTATAGACACGGTGAGCGAAGCCGAGAGCGAGATATGCCTCGTCATGTTTTCTGCATTTAGCTTTTGAATGACCAGCAGCTGCCTGGGTCTGTGCGACTTCATTTATGGCTCTTCTCTTCGCTTTCACAAACCGATCCAACTCCCATTCTAAGTTATGTCCTTTGGCCGTTTACGGTTTTATTTCTTTTCTTTTTCTGCTGATGGCCCGCGCTCGACTTGAAGCAGCGCTGCTCAGACCGATGGGTGTGTGTCATCAGAGTACTGCGAGAGCTATAAGAGAGCGCAGACGTCTCCTTATGCTTTCTCTCGCCGTACTTTGATATCATACACCGATCTTATCTTGAAGTCGAACACACCTCTTCACTCTCGCGTGTCACGTGACCGAGTGTAATCGCAGCCTCTGCGATTGAAAAATTGCGTTTTTTCATATCGCAAATGCAATTAATCGTTCAGCCCTAGTGCAAATAGTATCTGTCACTATTTATAAGCATAAATAACATCTAATTACTATTTACACTTATTGCAAAGATCTGCTACTTTTGCATAGCGTAAATTGCTATTTTCACTTGCACATCGCAAAAATGCTGCTGTTGTCACTTAGTGTAAATAGAATATATCACTAATTTAACTTCGTGATCAATACTCTCCAATGAGATGACACAAATGAGTTTATTCTCAGCATTTTATTTCCACTTTTTCTTGAAAGTTTAATCTCGCATTATAATGACTTTAATCTCGAGACTTTTTTAATTTATTGCGTGGCCGTACTCCATAGGTAGTTAAGGTTCTCTCACCTTGTTTTTTTTTTTTTTGCCATGATATCGGTGTGTAGCTGGCATGGCAATAAACGGTAAAACCAACCAACGTATAGCATACAATACACAAATATCACAGATACAGTAGATGCGTGTGGGGGGGTGGGCGGTTACAAAAGTTAATATAAATAAGAATCATTTGCAAAATATATTTATATAGACAGAAATGTGACGATATGTGTGTGAACTATGCAAGTAAGGTACATGTTCTGACTGGAAATGTTACTTGACGGCAATATGAACATAAGGAAAAGTCTTATTTAAACTGAACTACATTAGCTGTCAGTGTCATCACTTCATCAACAACCAGTTCAATTTCACACGATGAAATGTAAATTCTTCTTCGGAATCAGTGGATTGTGGCGCTTTGTGGGAAGAACTGAATTTAAACCGTAACCCCGATCATCTTACCCTGATTTACAATTGTTCCATATTTTCATACCGTTAAATATTTAGCCTATCACACCGTACATTTGTAAGTACGTTATTGCACAGCTCATATTAAATAGAGGTCGACCGATGTATCGGTTTTGCCGTTTAATCGGCACCGATAGTTGATTGCTGGAACTATCGGTTATCGACACAAATCCATGCCGATAGTTTTCCGGGTTGTGTCCATTGCTTGAGAAGGGTCTGCTGTCATTACCTAGTGCGAGAGCGGCCTCTAGTGGTTGAAATCACAGACAGCACATGCTATTTGTTTAGACACGTGATACTGCACACTGAGCAGAGCGCGAAACTTCAGACGCGGATTTAAATGCAGCCGGCAGAAAATCCTGCCGCGGAACAGAGCGCCATTCACATGGTTTTCCTTTAAATTACATTATATTGGTCCCGAATCGTTGTTAATGTACATAATGAATTGTGCATTTTCAGCAAAACGTTTGTCTTTCTGTGGCTCTAATAAAGTCTGTGCTTCATTTATGGAGCTATAATATAGGTCGCGCTTTCTCTTTTCGTTTGCTCCGTTTTTTTTAAACACCGAACTTCTAGCTCCTCTATGCCAAATTGTTCATTCTTGAAGTAAACTTGTGTCCTTTTGGTGATTAAATAAACTGTTTTAGACTGGCTGCGGAGTTGAACGCGATGCGTCCGATGTGTTTGATGATACCGGCGATTCTGCCTAGACTCACGCTGCACTGATCGCTGATCATCAAGTGTTCAAGAATATAAGCTTAAAGTTGAGAGTATCATAAAATTTCCCATATGTATATATTTTAATGCTCTAGCGTTTTGTGGTATTATTTAGAGATGTGCATCTTTAATCATGACTTAAATGTACCACTTCCAATAGCAGTCCATTTGTAGCATTACGATTCATGAAAGCTGTGTGAGTTTGTTCCTTGTTAGAGTGTTTAATTTCACAACTTTACTATTATTAAAATGGGTGTTTTTTACTACTATATGTCAGTACGGGAGGGTTTTTTTTTACGAAAGCACTACTTTTAGTTTTCATTCCGTATCAAGTTTAAACTAATCGTAATCGCCAAGTGGTTCCAACCTTATTACGGACGCAAATCCACTATCGGCGACCTCTAGGTCCTAACAGTGATTGGTGGAATGACAGGATTGCGCTGGTTGTTGTAATCGTCTGAATCATACAGACTTCACTCAGAGTTTATCCACAGTGAATGTTTTCACATATTCATTTGAGTGGTGGGCTGATGTGATAGCTGCCTGGATGACGATCGAGACACATTTCATCTCCGGGAAGCGTTAGGAGTCTGTATTACGTCTGTTTTATGTATTTGGTCAGCCAATTCATAAATTCCGAGAAGTCTTTCTCGTTTAGTCAACACCGTCTCCACTTTAGGAACGGTATATGTGCGCCTCTGAGATTTTTGCATCTCCTCTCGGATATAATGCTATGATGATTGCATTATTCCCACTTCTCCCAGATCTTATCTACGTGTTGCCAAGGCGTTCATATAGGTACAAATCGATTTTATAAAGAAAACAATGAGTTTGAAGTAGCAATGTTAATTTTTGGAACAAAACTATTTTTTACTTAAAACGGTTGCCGATAGACTCAAGACTTACATTAGAATAACTGCAGATTCTCAGAACAAATTTGATGCCTTTTTAAACACTCCCAATTTCAACCCAGTGTGCTCGATTGAGAAAATGTTACACGACACATCTCACACACAAATTTGTTGTTATTAAGCATAAATACCTTTAGAAAGTTTTGTTCTAGTCCCCCACACACACACCACTGCACACACATACACACACACACACACACACACACACACACACACACACACACACACTCCTATCAAACAAAGTGGATTTGAGCTGTGTCAGCCACAGAAAGTGAGACACTTCTTGTATTGCTCTTTTAGATTGTTTCAATAAACCTTTTTTTGAAGCATACTTCATGGCTGCTGTTTTTGTTTCTTTTGTCTAATTCTTGCAACATACATCGGCAGTGGCGTAGATTGTAACAAAGGCACTCCATGTATTTGACATCAACTTATAAGTGCTGTGATATTCTTACAGAGGTTTGAATTGGTGCCACTTGTAGTAAACAAATGTGGGTACTTTGTAGAAAAGTTTGAGCACCCTAGCTCAAAAATTCAGTGTGTTACAGATATTAAACAAAATGTGTTACGACTATACCCGGTCTCCCCTACATTGTATGTTTTTGATCTGCTCTTTTACATGCAATGGACTATATTCCAAGCCGCATGATGCTTTCTGTGAAAAAGACTCAAATGCAAGTTGTTATTAGCTGAAAATGTTGTAATGCATGAGTTAGAAGGACTACATTCATACTTTTTTTGTTGTTTTTTGTTTTTTTGAAGCTGGACACACTTATTCCTCATTAACTTCCCTTATGTTTCTGTGAACTGAATGATGCCAGAATTATTATTCCGAGTGAACCTTTAAAGACATTTGCTCTTTCTCAATTTTTCTCAGTACTAAAGAAATATCTGTTGCTGATCATCACTTGTAATACTCAGCAACAATACATTTTGCAAGTGTGTCAGCAGCTTTTGTCTGAAATCTGTATAGCCTAATAATAACGATTGAAAAATGATTAATAAAAATCGTACTTTTGAGCCTTGAAACCATTACTGGAACCAAATTATGTATTGATTAATTCGTGTTTTTATTAATGATTAAATAAACATGAATTATGATTCATTTCGAATGATAATGGGTTTATAAATCAAATCAAAACAGTTTTATTTCATCACCGTGTATTTTAAATGCACTGCCTGTTAAGGATTTCCAGCATCATTATTTACGCGCAAACTGTGCGTATCGCTGCCGGCACACGATATCTGGTACTTTTCTCATCGCGGTTACGGTTTGACCAATCAGAGTCGTTTGTGATTACTAGGTAGTTATTTAAAATATAATTTTACAGTTATGACGGGGTTTAAATTTGAATGTGCATGCCACCAAACTAATCCATGCGAATAACTTATACAATAGATTACACTTTTTAGTTTCACAGTTTAGTATTAAAACAAAAACCTCCACAAGGTTTGGAATGTCGTGCAAAGGCAATGGCTTTTAACGGGCCACCAAGCGGCCCCTGCAGGAATAAAGATCCTGAACACTCTCCAGCTGGAAGTGTTTACTGTAGTCTGGGAAAGAGAAGGAGGAGTGGATGAAAGGAGGAGGAGTGGAGGAGAGGAAAAAGCTAAGCACTCAGTGCTGTTCGCCATGTTGTGTTCAGCACACATGAGAGAATATAAGGACGCTTCTGAGGGTTTGCACACAACGTTTAAACACAGAAATGGAGCTGAAGTCATCTGAACCCCCGCGGCGTCTGTGACTGATCCGGAATCATTCGCGTTTCAGAGGCGCATTAGGATTTAATATACAGTTTATCCGACACTCTGTGCATTTGATTTATTGTAGATGTTGCTGTTTTCGGATCTCAGTAGGCTATATTTAAACCCTGAGCTGGATTTATATTTCTGTGTTCTGGAATGAAGACGACTGTGATGATGTAAATCTTTAAAACTCATTTTTTTAAGCAACCAGAGGATCATATCGGGATGCTTTTGAACTTGACTGATCCATGAATAGTAATTTTCACCATGCATATGGCGATGCATTCAAAATGCTCGCTGTTTCTGTGTGTGATCGATACTGATCGATATTAGCGCGTGCGTTTCAGGGCACGCTGCTGTCACTTTCTAATACAGTATGATTGTGTCAATGTTTGATATTTCATCTATGCAAACAGAAACACACGCACTGACCTCCACACTGAGGATTTGTCAAATCTCTCAAACACTAATCCTCTCTCACAGACTTGCACATTGATCCGGACCTGTTTGCTCACAAATAAATGCTTTTGGCAATATTAAAACATTCATTTTAGAGGGAGCGGATTATCAGCTTGGGTGTTGCTGGGATTTTTTTTTTTTGCAGTACAAGAATCTGCACTGAAAATGAGGACAGACACCAAACTGGCCTTGGCCATATTCCTCGTATCCTGTTCATCAGGTGGGTAGACATTTCTGAATTATATCCAGTCTGATTTTAAGTGTATTGCAGCCTGTTGGCAAGCACGCGCACGTTTGACCCCAGCATTGGTCATGCGTGGATTGTGAGTAACTCGGATTAATGTAAAGCTTTCGCCAGTGACACAAGGAGTGTGTGTTGACCTGCGTTACATGTTACAGAAGTGTTACTGAGGTTCGTCTGGTGTTGCACTGAAGGGTTCTGCTCAGAACTGAGGTCCAGTATGATTGTGCAGAACAAAGACGAAGCTCTCAGTATATGCTAGAGTCAGAGTTCCCATACCGTACAGTTTGTCTGATTACTCACTAAGGATTTTTATATATTCATTAGGAATTTGAGCAAGATTTGAGAATGTTCTGAAGAAGTTTTATTTTGAGCTATTGCATCACTTAGTAGAATGAATATGCATTCGGATTCTGACAGCATCTATACTGCTTATCCAAATGTTTGTTGTTGTTTTTGCAAGTCTCTTTTATACTCATAACTCTGCTTTTATAATTTTGTGAAATAATATTATTATAATTTTAAAACAGCTGTTTCTATGTGAATATCTGTTAAACTGTAATGTATTTCTGTGATGCGCAGCTGTATTTTCAGCATCATTCCTCCAGTCTTCAGTGTCACATGATCTTCAGAAACATTAATATGCTGATCGTCTGCTCGACACTTTCTGATTAAAAATTTTTAAAAAAATCAATGTTGAAAGCAGTCGTGCTGCACGATATTTTTGTGGAAACCATGATGCATTTTATTTTTTTCAGGATTCACAGATGAATATAAAGTTCAAAAGAACAGCATTTATTTGAAATAGAAATAGCTTTCGTAACATTATAAATGTGTTTACTGGCACTTATGATCAATTTGATGTTTCCAATCCATAATGAGTAAAAGTATTAATTAAAAACAAACAAAAATACTGACCATCAAACGTTGAAACAGTAGTGATTGCCTTGTGCATGCTCATGTATTAATTAATTAGTCCTAAAGGATAGGAAGAATCTGTATGGCATTGACATTTGACATCTGATGAATTCATAAATTGATTCTTTAATTATTTAACAATAATCCATTATTTTGTTAATCATTTAATTTCTAATAATCTACTCAAATCCATCCTGCAAGATGTCTTCACTCTTCAAGATACTGATGATAGATAATGATTATCTGAAGATAATGAATTTGCTTAAAAATACAATGAATGTGTGTTATTAGCTTAAAACTTAAAGTTATTAGTGTTAAAACTTCTTTAGCTTGAAATGCATTAATTTCCTTTTCTTTCTCCTAATAATGCATCGTGATTTTGTGTCTGTTGTTGGAATCTTGAACAAAGTGGGAGGAGCTTTTCTTGTGATCAGCTCATCCACATCTAAAACACCTCAGAAGAAACTCTGCAGAGGTTTAGTGTTTGCTGTTGTGATTGTAGAGACTGATAGATGGATAAAGAGTCCATGAGAATAACCCGGTTTGGCGCAGATGAGTTGTAGGGTCACATCGCTCTGGCTTTGGTCAGATGTTGTTCAGATTAGCCTCTATCCTGGTCTTTTTAAAGATGTCCGAACGCTTCACTGCTCAAGATTACAGAGTCTGACGCCAGAATAACACTAATGCCATTAAAGACCAGTATGCTTTGTCTGTCTGACGTGCTGCAAGAGTTTCACCAGTGTATGGTTTACTTTGGTGTATAACTTGAGAGATTTCCTTTTATCTTCTTTAAGGTGAAGTGTGTAATTTGTTTCAATATGAACAGTCAGTGGTCAGCTGATATGTGTTTAGCTGAAACTGATAGAGATATTACTGGTTTAAATGGTCTATCATTAGTACAATTGACATCACAGTCATTATAATTAATTCATTGGTAGATTGCCTTTCTCGCACTTTACTCAGTTTGTTTTAAGCAGCCTGACACGGGGAAACCCGTTTGAAAACAGTCATTTGGTGACTGTCATGATATGCAGAAGTTATCAGAAGCATCAGAAGTGACAGGTGAAGGTGTTTACTAAACTCCAGCTCTCTCTCATCTCTCTCTCCCATCTCTCTCTCTCTCTCCCTCTTCTCTCTCTCTCTCTCTCTCCTCTCCATCTCAGCTTCAGCTCTCCTCTCCTTCTCATCCTCTCTCTCTCTCTCCTCCGCTCTCTCTCTCTAACCAGTCCTGAAGTAGGCCAAAGGTCTGCAGCAGTTCCTCATCCTCTTTAACGTAAGCCTGTAGGGCTCACACAGACTTATGCCAAGGTTACAGCCGCCAGCAGATCCCTGCTCCAGCAAACCTCACACCGGCTCTAAGAGCAGGTCACCGCTGATCAAAGTCATTCTCCAACATCCCAAGACTTGAGATGCATCCATCCCACATGGCCTGCTCATTTATTTTTGGCCAAAAAAAATTTATATCTATTTTTTACATTACATGTTTATAGATAATAGTAGATTCAATATCCTATCTAAAATTTAAAACATTATCCTATATGTAGAACCAGTTTTTTAATTGTGACTGAATTGTTCTTTCTGTTTCTTTCTTTCTTTAAATATAACAGTTTGGTTATTTTTGAATGTCAATTTCATTACTGTACATTAAAAATCTATTTTCAATCAGCTAAGCTAAAGGCAATTAAATGTAATATTTAATAATAAATAATAGATCAAATGATACATCTCACATACTTTTATATATATATATATATATTATACATATAGATATTAATTCACATATTTTTAGAAACGTATTGTTTTGGTTTTCTTGCCAAATTTTTAAGTGATATATTTTATGTAATTTTCATTACTGTAATGCTGTACAAAATGTTATATTTATTAGTACAATCAGCTTAAATTAAAGACAATTTAAATAATTTAATATTTAACAACTTAATATTTATCACCAAACTAATGTATTATAATATTTTAAATATTAAGCCAGTATTTAGAACCAATATCTTTTGCATTTTTCTAGAATTTTTTTTTAGTATTATTTATCTGTTTTTGCTTTTTAATGTAATTCTAATTACTGTAATACTGTACAAAATGCTATTGTTTATTATTACAATCAGCATAAATTAAATGCAGTTCGAATGATATTTTTTCACATTGCAGTAATGAGGATTTGGGAGTAAATGTGCTTGAAATTCACCCACGTCGCAGTCATGCAGTGATGTTGTTTAACAGATTGTGGATGAGGAGGAACAACAGTATCTTTTGTGTCATTTACAGTTTCTAGTTAGCTTTACACTAAAAGTTCAAAAGTTTTGGAGTACAACCTAACAAATCTAATCTACACAAAGGCAGAGTGAAATCAAACAACCCTGTGCTAGGAAGGTCTACTTTATCTTCTAAATTCTACAACATGCATTTAAATATGAGGTATGAGTTATCGACAGATCCTAATAGGCTTGGAGTTTGTCCCCTGAAGATCATGACCTGGACAATGAGCCAGGTGTAGAGAGTCTGTAAATGTCCCAGCACAGAAAGAGTAGAGTGGAGTCATGCTATCCACCCCTAAAAATGTCACCAGACCTGCAGGAAAACTGCAGAAGATCCCTATCAGATGGAAGCAGGTGGAAATGGGAAAAGGATGAGCAGTACCTCCATGCCAAGCATTGTAGTCTCCGTCAAAGTACTCCAAACACCAAGATTCAGCATGTCGGCCCAACCAGCAGTCCTCCTTTTGGCCTTTTCTTGAGATGGATGGGTAGGTGAGCCCCAGTTCCCAGTAGATCTTTCCACTCACATCTACCTCCCAGTAATGGCGACCAGAGTCCCAGCATTGGATGCTCAAGACATTAAGGGTGGTGTCAAATCGTCCCTCACGCTCAGGGACATCTTGCCATACATCTGTGAAAGTGGCACAGTCCCCTTCAGATGAAATAATCAGCTTGGGATGGGCAGTGGAAGGGTCCAGGACCACTTCTGAGGAATCTGCTAAATGAAGATGGGTTCAAAACTACCCTAACTGTTCACAGAGACTGCATTTTTCCATTCCACTGTGCCATTTTTCCATTGTTTTTCTACGTAAACACGCTAGACAGACATCTTTGATGTTGTGTCTCGCATCTTTTGTGGTGTCTTGTGCATGACAAGGTGTTCTACAAACAAGGCAGTCTAGTTTAATTATAAAAAAGTGTCTTGAGACTTTGCGTTATTTCCCTTATTGTACTGCCTATGGGTTGCGGTTTTTCAAGGCAAAAAAACAACAACAAAAAAAACACATTCTGTGTGAATGTCCCCTTATGGTTTATATATTTGAAAGAATATGGAACTCTATTGTAGTTTGTTTGTCAGTGAACTAAAAAAAAGTAACATTCATTTGCTGCAAATTGTTCATGCAAATGATTATCAATTTTATGTGCTGTTGACAGTTACTCACAGCTCTTCAGCAGCCTCTTAGCGATGGGGATCTGTGAGCGGATAAACAGAAGTAAATTGTTGGTGAGGCCCAGTAGCTGATCTGATTTGGCCTCATCAAGTTTTATGAGACCTGGGTCTGTCGCTGTTAGCAATTTCAGCACCCTGCCAACAGAAAGTAGATCAGCACCACAGATAACACCTGTCCTCTATATAAAAGGTTGAGGGTTATATTGAGTTTAAAGTTAGTAACTAGAATTACTATTTGTTTGGCTACGCAACCATTTAAAATAATTCAAACCATACCATTCATAAAATTTTCATACCATTAAAAGAAAAACAAGTAAAATTCTCCCCAAAATGCATTTATTTGATCAAAAATACAAAAAC
>JADLZN010001960.1:0-27839 GCA_018155175.1 Sinocyclocheilus anophthalmus
ATTTTCGTAAGGAATACTTTCATGTTATTTTATATCTATTTATTTTACTGCATGTATTTGTGAAAATGATTAGGCTTACAGCACACACCACATAGAATAACACTGCACATTTCAAGACGCTTCAGTGGACCTTAATGTTACCTGTTTTATCAATGTTCAAAATCTTTTTAATATATCAATAAGAAAGTACGAAAGGCTTTTACTCAAGTCTTTATCACTTTATTAAAATTAAGCAAAACCAAACGACAAATGTTTACTTTCACAAGCCGTCAAGTATAGGCTTGTAGTAAGCTGTCTCTTGCCTATAGACTCCACCAATCACGAGCACAAATAACCAAGCACCTGAAAATGTCGTGAAACGACACCTCTGGTCATTCTGTTGGGTCGTTTGTCCAGTCACAGATACTGTACGGACAGTCCGACCCAATACGGCTTAGTTTTTCTACGTATGTTGCTCTGTCGAGCGGAAGAAATGATTTTATGTAAGCCATTCTGAGTCAACACCATGCTTTTCCAATGAGGGGGAAAGGACTGTTTTCCCCCAAGCCGACTCCGCCCACACAGCTATGACGCGACACCGATCAAGTCTATTTGAAACATAAGGAATACGAAAAGGGACCAGTTCAATGGCAAAGTCTGTGGCAGTAGAAAAGGTCCGATTGGATGCAGGGAGGATAGGGATCAATACTGGCGAGCCTGTAAAGCAAAGATGGCAGCATGCAATTTGTATACTTCTTGAGGAATGCATGTGCCATTTGCCTTTGACATGAATGGAATATGCAGTATCTAACATGAAAGAACAATAAATAATACTTTAACAGCTTTTTTAATGTTAATTTCTACATATACGTTTTAACATTTAAACATGCATAAATTAACATTAGTTGATGCATTACAAAAAAAAACAAGAATTAATACTTGTAAATTAACGTTATTCTAGAATAATCTTGTTAACATGTTGTTCATTGTTAGTTCATCATGCTGGCACTGTAAAAAGTATAACCTAACCTGCAACTGTTTACTTAAAGTGCAATTTTTACATGATTTAACCCATAAGAATTATTCTGTTTTTAATTTAGGTTGATATAGTGATGCTAAATATTTTTTTTAATTGAAGAGAACCAGTAAATTTAGATGGTACCATAACTAATGTTAATGTATTGAACCTTTTTATAAAGTGTTATTCATTTTAAAATGTGTTGATTTACCACGTAGTTTTGAGACAATACACACACCAGACGACTGCAGCATCTGAGAGACCCTGGAGATGGAGCTTCTCCCCCTGAGTGTGATGAGTCCCAGAGCTCCCCTTCGTCTGCAAGCAGACCCTTTGTGGCTCCAGCGCCAAGCCGTGGAGGAGCAGGTGGAGCTTTGGTGGTTCAACGAGCCGCACGTGTCTCTCTTGTGCTACTGCTTTTCAGTGGCCATGGTTCTGAGCCTGGGCTCGGCCGGCGTGGGGCTCCTCTCGACCGCCTCCTCCGCCGCAGGGCCCTCGGTGCTGTGGCGATTGGGTGTAGGTTCCACTCTCTGTCTCCTGGCACTGGTGGTCCTCATGAAGCAGCTGCTCAGCTCTGCAGTGCAAGACATGGGCTGCATACGCAGCCGCAGACGCATCGAGCAGCTGCGCAGTGGAGGAGCGGTGGATCCCGTGCTGTTGCTCTTCACTGGTTTGGCACTGGTGGTGTGTGGGACTATGCTGCTCAGTCTCACTCAGCTGGACATGCTGCTCTCTGGTGTGACCCTCCTGGCCAGTGGGGGCGCTGTGGTCCTAGGTGTAATGGCATATGGAGTGATGGTTTATGTGCAGGGAAGGAGAAACACGAGAAGGCGAAGACGACGAAGGGTGAGAGTGTATACAGTGACGGGGCAAAGGAGGACCACTGCGGCCCGGGCAGGTGTGGTCCGCCTCGTAGTCGCTGACACAGCAAGATTAATGCGGAGAAACACGGTAGGGTGAAGAGAAGTCCTACGCGAAATTCCCTTGAGGTCGCGAGTTGCCCCCAGGATCTAGATAAAGGGGTCTCGGCTAAGACAGTCGCGTGTTAACACGTATGAGTGATGATTTACTTTAGGGGATGCTTGCCTGGACCTAAGTGTACCTATACCACAATCCTTTGGTTAAAACTTGGTCTCGAAGGTGATGAATAAAACACCCTTTGTACCCTGTCCCCAAAAACCGCTCTGTTTTCAGCAAGCCTTCTCGTCATGTAGCTTTAACTGTAATGACGCCTTGCGACCCAGCCCCTCTCTTCCTTGGGGTGACGAGCAGACTGTAAACTTTAGGCCTAAAACTGGCTAACTAGCACGTTATTAGTAAAGGCGATTTGCAAAGATTCATAAACAACCCTTATACTCACTTCTTCTGTAGAAGAAGCTGGATCATGAATGATTCACGTGAACATAACGCATTTATGTAGATCGGGGACTGACATCTTCAAAACGAAGCACTTAATCCGACTATTCCGCGGCTCAGATGTCGAGAGTAAAACATGCCGACTGTATATTCTTATTCCCTACAACTACGCGCAAACACCTCAGTTGTCTTTATCCGGGTCCGGGTTTGTCGAGCAACAACACCGGGCGGCGATTGTGTTACTGATGACACACACTGGGTCCGGGGGGGACCCCCATCGACTGCAACCCCCCCGTGGGCGGTTTGTTGCAGGCGTTTTTTGTTTGGGGTAACATACGAAGGACGCCCCGCACGGTCGCTGAACCACTACTACGTGGGCGGGTGCGGGCGGACTGTGCAGAAAAGTAATGTTGATCATTCTGACGGAATGTCTCAGACCAGCCTGATTTGAGCCAGGGGATTTGCTAAAATGGGCGGGATTAAAAAAACACAAACTGGGTGGATTTTTATCTTTATAGGGTGGATGTGTACACACACTGTCAACACAAATTTGTTCAAACAACATGCAAAAATTAATTTTGCATCCAATGACCCCTTTAAGACCTATTTGCACATACTGGTGTGTAAAACACAATAAAGGAGCTTCATTGGTGTTCATTTTACACCTGTTATACCTGCAGTTTGGCTAGAGGACATCTTTATTGACAATCAAATGCCTCCAAATCAAATGCTTGCATTGCCATTTCTCATTTTACGTGTCGTCTTATGAGCACCAGGCGATGGAACTTATAGTTGGAAGTCAAAATGACCAAGTAGGAATATTCCATATGGAAATGTATCTTGAATTGAATACCTGGATTTGCCAAAATGCGCCATGTACAACAAAGTTAACTCCTTTGAATACCATATCCCAGAATGCAGTGCGTTCAACTTCACCATGCATTGCCAAGCTGATGAATGAACAGAAACTTCTAGCACACTGTTATACAACTTGCACTTTTCCAAAGTCAGACTGTCTTAACTTGAAGTGAAGTTGTTGACTTGAAGTCTGTTGTTCTACACAGCTGTCTACAGATGGCGCCAAAAACTGGCAACTGTTAATTCTATACACATTCCAGAGTAGTTATTACACTATATTTTTTGAATGACCAATACATTGAGTATGCACAATTTGCTGAATAAATCTACGATAGAGTTTCTACAGCTGCATTAAATGTAAGTGGTATATGTGTAATGTCATGAGTTCTTCATAATTGTATTAATTCACCTAAACAAAAAAAAAAATGTTGTGCTAATTTTATGCAGTGAAATATATGTACATAAGCATGTTTGTTCAATTAATAAGTGTGGTATTTTTTTCATTTGCTGGAGTACTGAACATGCATTGCAAGTTACTTTTTTTTAAGACAGGCTTTTAGACATTTAGAAAGATATTCAAAGAAAAAGCCACACTGGCAAATAAGAAGAACAGATCGTATGGTTAACAATTATTATGGATGGATTAATTTTTATAAGTTTGAGGTGTTGAGTTGTTAGGTGAAACTGGATCATTAAGGAAACAAATGTAGTTGGGCGGGCAAAAAAAAAAAAAAAACAGATTTATCGCTTGAATATATTAATGATCTACAGGGTTTCATCCAATACGCCAAGCAACAGCATTTGTGGCATGATATATTCAGAAAAAATATAATGATCTGTTTTTTTTTTAATGAGGTTATTTGAGATACTTAAAATGGAAATTACTGAGCCCATTTGTGGAGGATTTAAAAGAAGACATGTTAAGTGTTTTTTTTTTTAAATATGTTTTAACCATTTTTTTTTGTTTTACAATTTTTTTTGGGGGGGGGGGAGGAGAAAAAGTAACCACCACTAAATTCTAACCATAGTTAGCTAAGCAGAGGTTATGGCGTTTTGCTTCCACCAGTTAACAGTAATGTTAATTGATCCAATTCATTTGTGGCCGATACAGTTGAAGCAGCGAGTATTCTAATGTTTTATGGATTGGCCCCATTTCATTTCCATTGTAAGCCTCTGAACCCGTAGTACTTTTAAGTTAAAGGAAGAAAGATGCTAGAATAAATTTGGTGGTAACCAAACTTTAGGCAACAAATGCTGAAGATTGAACTACTTCTACTAAAACCAGAATTATTCCTTCAAAGGGACTGGTTCACGCTTTGATGAAACAACGTTCAGGAGAAAATGATTATTAGAAATAAAATGTTCAAATGTCATAGTGATTCAAGACTTTATATCATGTGGGGACATCCGGTGCATGGGGATAAAGCAGCTGACGTATTATAGTAGTCTGGAATAACCGTTCATCATCCTGTCTTAAGTATCTTCTGCTGGAGTTCCTTTCTTCATCATGAAGCGTTGCAAGGCCAGAGTGGCTCTATGCACTATTATATTAACAAATTCGACGTCTGTGATGCAGAGTGCAGAGTGTGTTAAAGCGTGAATTTTTGGAGTTGAGCACCCAATCCAGCTGAGTATTTTGCAGCTTTATTTTTATCAATTTAAGTTTTTTTTTATGCTTAAGCTGCTGTTTATTTTGTGTAACCAGTAAAATTTGTACTGTATTTATATTTATGCCTGTTTAATAAATATTAGTTAGTATAATAGATATATGACATGTAATATAAATAAAGTATAATTTATAATATAAATAAAAGACTTCCAAATATTGATTAATTAGGTGTAACTTTAAAAGTTCAAATGAACAGTTAGTAATATGATATAAATATATAAAACAGGATAAAAACAATCACAGTGATTGGTTTTGTAAAACCAACTTGTTGGACTTTGTACACACATATACATAACATAATCTCTCTGATATCTTATAGTGAGAAGAATTGCTGCACGCCGGCTGTGTGACAAACCCTACATGTCCTTACTCCAAACAGAAGAACCAGCTGCAGTTCACCTCACCCTCTGGATGGGGTTCAGTAGGTGTGAAGAGGGGGGTGGGGCGTTCACACACCTACCTCTGTGAGAACACAGAGCCTATGAAGCAAATTCTGAAGCACTGAGTCAGTCTACATTAAATACTGTGATTCAAATATTAGCTTTAATGAAAATATTACTTATTTTTCCAGTTGGAGTGTTTATGAGTGTTTATTAATCATAAAATTAACATGAACTCATAATGAATGAGAATGAATAAACAACAGCTTGGCAAAAATGACTTTATTTTTCAATCACACAATAACACACAATTTACATACAACAATAAATAAAGTACAAAAATAATAGAAATCAAAATAAAATATGAAGGGTCAGGAGGTGGTCCTCGGAAAGGGCAAGAGTGTCATTGCCACCCGTGACTTCCAGGCAGGGGAAGTGGTCTGTGACTACCATGGCCAGGTGGTCTCAGCCAAGGAAGGCCATGACATTCACAAGGAACTCAGAAAAACAGGCGAACTGTGCAAAAAAACGAGGTAACAGGGTGGGTGGTTAATGTTGTTTTGGTTTTACACTCTCAGTGAGCAAAAGCATGTGCATTGATGGCACATTCATGCCAGTCCAGTCATAGAGGCGCCTTCCCTCTATGATTTTTAAAAAAACGGCCAAAAGTCTCTTTTAACCAACAAACCTGGAGGCAGTCACATTGCAAGGGCATTCTGTGTGGACAGTAAGGCACGAGGGAAGGGAGTGTCCTTTAGGGGGGGGTAAAAGAAGAAAGAGGGATGAGGGTGGAAAAGGGGGGGGGGGAGGGGGATTCACTGTGCGGTCAAACTGAAAATCACATAGTCAAATTGATGAAGGGGGGCTGTTGTTTTGTAATTACAGGTGTGATGAAAAAAAGTCCTTATGAGAAGGGGTCTTAGAGTCGGAATCTGTGGCGCTACCTTGCAGTGGCTGTGTCAGCAGGTCATGTCTATGACAACCGAGATAAAAACATATTAACACGTCACAGTATTTTTTTATTTTGTTTCTGTTCAGTATCTTCACAGCATCTGATCAAACACCCCCTACCATGAGCACACAAAGTGCTCTCCTTGTTCACCAGCCTGGAGCAGTCCTTCATTTGCGCTGTAATGAAGTCTAGGAAGTGTTCACAGTCTTCATGAAGATCTTTGTTCTGCAGCTTGAGGTTGGTGTACTGCAGGAATCTGCCAAAGGAAGGGCAAGCATTGAATAATTTACATATATTTACACACACACACACACATGCTGGTCCACTACACTGTGGACAACTATAATTACCAATATATGTAAACACACATGCGACCCACCTTTGTATGCTCTCAATTAATTGAAGACTGTGTCGATGGGGCCGCGTTAGCTTAGTCGCTGAGAGCCTTCAAAACTGAAATTCTGTGGTCCTCTCCTTGTATGACCGCTGACAAACTCAAGGGATGGCTCACAGGATTGCAGTAAAAGCTGAACCGTGGCCACATTTTCCAACCTGTAAAAGAACGAAAGAAGCATTCAAAATTCATAGCCCATAGCAATTTGCAGCAGCCCTTTTACACAGGAGTTATAGTTTGCAGTTTAACACAAGATGTTACCGTAGTTCTCACCTCCTTTTTGAAATTTTCATTGAGATAAAAGATGGGGGGGGGGGGGGGGGGGGGGCAGGGGGAGGGGGGGGATAAGGGAAGGGAGGGATAAAAAAGTCACGGGGAGATCTATTTCCAAAGATGTTTGTGAAGGGTGCTCATAGATAGATGCCTGGCGGTGTGGGTCCAGGGAAATGCTTTCTCTGTTCAGCCGCCTTCTCTGCCTGAGCGTGCGTGACGTTGGACAGTCTCAACACTTCAACATCGGGGGTGGGAGGGCGGTCCTAAACCACTTGTGGCAAGTGGAAAAGGGGGGGCGCGAGGGGTGAGATTTGAGTGTCGTAGTGGTAGGGTTGAAAATTATTATTTTGCTTACCCCATTGAGAGATTATTTTGATTGTTTTAAGTAAAATACACAATTATGACTCTTTTTTTCTGAAAACAAGACAAAAAATACTGCTCCTTGATTTAAGAATTTTTAGATATTTGGGGTGGAGACAAGACAAAACATCCAAGTAAGAAAAGCATTTTTTTTTGCAGTGAATGTTTGCATGTGTAGAATCTATTGGTTAAAAATTATTTCTTGTTTAATTTCATTTTAAACCCTCACTTGTCCTCAACAGGCAATCTTTTGGTGTGAATGAAAGTAGTCAAGCATTTTTTTTGTTTTTTTGTCTTTTTTGCAGTGTAGAGATAACAAATCATGTCCACTTACCATTTGGAAGCCATTGTTTTAATTCAATGAAATCAAAAGCAACAAAGTTTGAAGAAAGTTGAGCAGTCCTTCAGTGAAACCAGTAAATGGGTAACTGAGCATCTGGTGGTCTCACCTGTTAACTCTACCTGTGAAAGGCCAGCCCTCCAGGTATGGCAGTGGGTGGGGCTTGCTTAAGAATATGAATATACTTTCCAATATTTAATCTCTGAGATCATTAGAACTTTTTTTCCTTTAATTTTACATTTTAAGCCAATTTTTGCAGTCAAAACAGGGTTTCCTATTATGGTTTGTGACAAAGCAAGTTACAATATGTCAATATCTTCTAAACTTAATATTACGTGAGGACACTAATACGAATTAATCATTAAAAATTAGTTCTCTCCACAGCAAACAGGGTTATTTTTATTCTTTACTGTCCCAATACACAAACGCTCATCTTGCACTAGCATTTTGGTTTAATTCATGAATAACATGATGTATATATACACCTCTAAAAGCTAAAAAATGAAGGGAGAAACACTCTTGCAGCTTTTGGGTTTCAGCCATTAAGCAGAACAAAAGAAGTGGCCAGGCACATTTGCATTTCCTTTGTGTGCTCCTGGTGGGGGGTTTTGTGAAGATACTGAGGGCCAGGGAAGATGTGGACAAAACCTAAGTCAAATAAGTTAGTTTAAATTCTGTTCATTGTTGAATCATAAAATTAACATGAAGAACTCATAATGAATGAGAATGAATAAACAACAGCTTGGCAAAAATGACTTTATTTTTCAATCACACAATAACACACAATTTACATACTACAAGAAATAAAGTAAAAAAAAATAATAGAAATCAAAATAAAATATGAAGGGTCAGGAGGTGGTCCTCAGAGGATGATGTAAAGTCATTTGTTGTGACTTACACCATTTAGTAAACACTGATCCTCAGGTACTCACAGAATACAGAATATTACAGAATATGTTTTTAGTAAATGTGTGTGTGCGTGGGGTTAGATGCCACAGAGATCTAAGCCCATCTCCTCTAAATGACTTTTTCTCTCACCACCGTCATCAATACAACATTCTTTCATCTGAACTTTGTGATTTTGTGTTGATTTGGCAAATGAAAAGGACAACATCTTTCTACCCGGCCTTACTGTCCTTGACACGAAGGTGCCCTCAGTCTGTCAGGTTTAGATGTGCTTCCTGAGTTGATTTTTAATGAGGCGGACATTACCAAAACCTGGTCTCGTTACCTGGATGGCCGATCAGCATTTGTCGGGCGCTGTTGCATCAATGCACATGCTTTTGCCCTGAGAGTTTTAAAAAAAAAACATGTATCCTGTTTGCGCTTCTCCTGTGCTCTTGTGAATGTCATGGCCTTCCTTGGCTGAGACCACCTGGCCATGGTAGTCACAGACCACTTCCCCTGCCTGGAAGTCACGGGTGGCAATGACACCCTTGCCCTTTCCCTGGATGTCAGTCACTGCGAGCCCTCGCCACCTCTGACTGCTGGTCAGGCGCTGTATATAATCACAATCCATTGCTGTGTCAATGGATCCTGGAGGCTTCCAATCTGTAATGATGCGAGCGGAAGTGGGGATGTTGCTCTTCCATCCCTTCCTCTCAATCCAGGCACTGACCCGGCTCTCGGTGGGAAGTCGCCGGCCAAAGTGTGCTGCAAAGAATGAGAATGGATTAGTTACTTAAGAACATGGTAATTGTCAGCACTGTACATTTTTGTTAATATTAAAAAAATACTTACAGAGGACATGCTCAATACGTAGTTTCATCTGCGCCTTCAGCCATCGTTCATGCAATATTGAGAACTGTGTGCGCCTGACGGCTAAAGCAGAGTGGATATTTGGGCGCCGTGCCTCTTTTACCATTTACTTGGTGAATCCCCATCCAATGACACAGGGTGTTTTTTCAGAAAGGTATCATATGCCACCTGAGCATCCATCTTTGGATTGAATCCAGCAGACGTGGATGCAGTGGAAGGGGCATCAAGTGCCAAATCATCCTCAAACTCACCACTAGAGAGAAAAAAATATATAGTTTATGGTTGCATAATTTGTGAAAGGGGTTTGATCATGTTAACAAAATGTTGTCAACTTAAATTGTGCTGACAGATATAAAAAGCATGCTTACCTTGAGTCACCAGTCAACCTGAAGATCAGTGACCGAGCTTTCACTATGTTTTCTTTCTCAATAGAGCGGGTGAGGTAGTCAGCCACCAGTGACTTGTCCGCCTCAGCCAAACTCTTTGACGCCGTCTCAAAAACTTTGTGGGCCTTTTGACTGGTCACTGGCTTGAGTTAGTATCTTAAATGCAGATAGCATATTAATATTGATTTTCACATGATATAGCTATTAATAGAAATACATATTGGATGGGGAAATGAGGGTTTACTTACTTTGTGTGAAGCCGGTTTTTAACAGTCATTGGAAGTGCCATTGTGAAATGGGCTTGGCCCGATGAAGGAGACAAAAAAACGTTCTTCTTTTCCCTCTTCTCCCTCCACATCCTCTCTTGTCCTCTTGCCTCTTTTGGTGGAGAGGAGTTCTGGCCTCACATGAGTGTAATAGAGCTCAAACCACTGTTGGCAGAGAAAAATAGGAATAATCAATCAATTTATGCATTCATAGTTTCTTTCTATATTATATATATATTTGTATATATAATATACAATTTCACATGTAATTTTTAATACGTAATGTTTAAATTTTTTATATATGTTTCACATAGAAAACTGTAATGATGTAAGTTTGAATTACTATTCACAATATTACTGTTTTAATGGGTATTTTTTTTTATAATTTTATAAATGCAGGCTTGGTGAGCAGAAGATAGTTCTTTAAAAAACATTAAAAATCTTTGTTCAAAAACTTTTGACTGGTAGTGCATATTAATTTGAATTTAATTTGATGAACTTACGGTTTCCTCCTCCAGACAGAGAGCAAATGTGGCCACTTGCTGTGATGTGGTTTTGTTGTCTTTTATTTCCACAACACAATGGCCGGGCCCATCTCTGTGCCTTTTCAGCCATTCGTCCACCTGCATAACACAAGTTTATGAGTGTTAGGCAAATTGTATAATACAGTGGACAAAGAGACTGTTACTTTTGTCACCATTAACCTTATTAATCATTGACTCACCTTCATGTGCTCCACCACACATGGTCGCTGGAGATGCTTCAGCATCACGATAGGCTCCAGGTAATAAAGGACCAAAGTGCAATCAGACTTGGTCAGTTTGTCCGGTGGCTGTGAGTACACCTTGCTGAGGATGGCCAAGAAGTCCTTCTTGGCTCTGTGCAGCACAGCCCAGCAGTCCTGCGGTCTACCTTGCAGTGGCTGTGTCAGCAGGTCATGTCTATGACAACCAAGAGAAAAAATATATTAACACATCACAGTATTTCTTTATATTGTTTTTGTCCAGTATCTTCACAGCATCTGATCAAATACCCCCTACCATGAGCACACAAAAGAAATGCAGATGTGCCTGGCCACTTCTTTTGTTCTGCTTGGTTCAAACAATTAATTGTACCTCTTTTGAGTTCTCTCCTTGTCCATCAGCCTGGAAAACAGCGCCTTGTTCTTTTGCACTGCAATGAACTCAAGGAAGTGTACACAGTCTTCATGCAGATCTTTGTTCTGCAGCTTGAGGTTGGTGTACTGCAGGAATCTGCCAAAGGAAGGGCAAGCATTGAATAATTTCCATGTTTACACACACACATGCTGGTCAACACCACTGTGGACAATATATTAAAAATAATTAAACATCACATGCTACCAACCTTTTTATACTCTTCATGTAGTTGAACTGTGTCTGGTCGCTTAGCTTAGCTTAGCCGCTGAGAGCTCACTGAAGAATTCTGTGGTCCTCTCCTTATCCCTGACAAACTCAAGGGATGGCTCAACAGGATTCATGTAAAACATGAACCTGGCCACATTTTCAACCTGAAAAGAAAGAAAAGCATTTCAAAATGCATGCCGCATAGCAATTTGCACAGCCATTTTACACAGGATTATAAAGTTTCAGTTAACACAGAATGTTACAGTAGTTCTCACCTCCTGTTTGAAATTTTCATTGAGCATGTCTATTTCCAGGTGGTTGGCGAAGCTCTTCAGCAGCGGGTGGTCCAGGAATGCTTTCTATGCAGCCCCTTCTCTGCCATGAGCTTCCGTGACGGGACACTCAACTGCACATCTCTCTCACTGCAATGGGGAAAACATGATTTTCTGTTTGAAAATTATTATTTTGCTTACCCCATTGAGAGATTATTTTGATTGTTTTAAGTAAAATACACAATTATGACTCTTTTTTTCTGAAAACAAGACAAAAAATACTGCTCCTTGATTTAAGAAATTTGTTAGATATTTGGGTGTGAGAGACAAGACAAAACATCCATAGTAGAAAAGCAATTTTTTTTGCAGATGAATTGTTTAGCCAATTGTAAATTCTAATAATTGGTTAAAATTATTATTCTTGTTTAATTTGCATTTTCCCCCCGTCAATCCTTAAACAGGCAATTTATTGTGAAATGAAAAGTAAAGTCAATCATTTTTTGCAGTGTAGAGATAACAAATCATGTCCACTTACCATTTGGAAGCCATTGTTTTAATTCAATGAAATCAAAAGCAACAAAGTTTGAAGAAAGTTGAGCAGTCCTTCAGTGAAACCAGCAAATTGGTAACTGAGCATCTGGTGGTCTCACCTGTTAACTCTACCTGTGAAAGGCCAGCCCTCCAGGTATGGCAGTGGGTGGGGCTTGCTTAAGAATATGAATATACTTTCCAATATTTAATCTCTGAGATCATTAGAACTTTTTTCCTTTAATGTTTCATTTTAAGCCAATTTTTGCAGTCAAAACAGGGTTTCCTATTATGGTTTGTGACAAAGCAAGTTACAATATGTCAATATCTTCTAAACTTAATATTACGTGAGGACACTAATACGAATTAATCATTAAAAATTAGTTCTCTCCACAGCAAACAGGGTTATTTTTATTCTTTACTGTCCCAATACACAAACGCTCATCTTGCACTAGCATTTTGGTTTAATTCATGAATAACATGATGTATATATACACCTCTAAAAGCTAAAAAATGAAGGGAGAAACACTCTTGCAGCTTTTGGGTTTCAGCCATTAAGCAGAACAAAAGAAGTGGCCAGGCACATTTGCATTTCCTTTGTGTGCTCCTGGTGGGGGGTTTTGTGAAGATACTGAGGGCCAGGGAAGATGTGGACAAAACCTAAGTCAAATAAGTTAGTTTAAATTCTGTTCATTGTTGAATCATAAAATTAACATGAAGAACTCATAATGAATGAGAATGAATAAACAACAGCTTGGCAAAAATGACTTTATTTTTCAATCACACAATAACACACAATTTACATACTACAAGAAATAAAGTAAAAAAAAATAATAGAAATCAAAATAAAATATGAAGGGTCAGGAGGTGGTCCTCAGAGGATGATGTAAAGTCATTTGTTGTGACTTACACCATTTAGTAAACACTGATCCTCAGGTACTCACAGAATACAGAATATTAGAATATTTGTTTTAGTAATGTTTGTTTGTGGGTGTTAAGCCCTCAGAGATCTAAGCCCTCTCCTCTAAAGGACTTTCTCTCCACACCGTCATCAAACAACAGTTCGTCATTGACTTTGATTTTGGTTGATGCAATGAAAAGGACAACATCCTTCACCTCGCCCTTACTGTCCATCACGAATGCCCTCGGTCTCAGGTTAGAGCGCTTCCTTGAGTGATTAATTAGGCGGCCAAAAGTCTCTTTACCTGGATGGCAGTCACATTGCGGCGAATGTGCATCAATGCACATGCTTTTGCCCTGAGAGTTTAAAAAAAAAACATGTATCCTGTTTGCGCTTCTCCTGTGCTCTTGTGAATGTCATGGCCTTCCTTGGCTGAGACCACCTGGCCATGGTAGTCACAGACCACTTCCCCTGCCTGGAAGTCACGGGTGGCAATGACACCCTTGCCCTTTCCCTGGATGTCAGTCACTGCGAGCCCTCGCCACCTCTGACTGCTGGTCAGGCGCTGTATATAATCACAATCCATTGCTGTGTCAATGGATCCTGGAGGCTTCCAATCTGTAATGATGCGAGCGGAAGTGGGGATGTTGCTCTTCCATCCCTTCCTCTCAATCCAGGCACTGACCCGGCTCTCGGTGGGAAGTCGCCGGCCAAAGTGTGCTGCAAAGAATGAGAATGGATTAGTTACTTAAGAACATGGTAATTGTCAGCACTGTACATTTTTGTTAATATTAAAAAAATACTTACAGAGGACATGCTCAATACGTAGTTTCATCTGCGCCTTCAGCCATCGTTCATGCAGCTGACGGCTAAACGCAGGTGAGATTTGGGCGCGTGCCTCTTTACTACTACTACTTGGTGAATCCCCATCCAATGACACAGGGTGTTTTTTCAGAAAGGTATCATATGCCACCTGAGCATCCATCTTTGGATTGAATCCAGCAGACGTGGATGCAGTGGAAGGGGCATCAAGTGCCAAATCATCCTCAAACTCACCACTAGAGAGAAAAAAATATATAGTTTATGGTTGCATAATTTGTGAAAGGGGTTTGATCATGTTAACAAAATGTTGTCAACTTAAATTGTGCTGACAGATATAAAAAGCATGCTTACCTTGAGTCACCAGTCAACCTGAAGATCAGTGACCGAGCTTTCACTATGTTTTCTTTCTCAATAGAGCGGGTGAGGTAGTCAGCCACCAGTGACTTGTCCGCCTCAGCCAAACTCTTTGACGCCGTCTCAAAAACTTTGTGGGCCTTTTGACTGGTCACTGGCTTGAGTTAGTATCTTAAATGCAGATAGCATATTAATATTGATTTTCACATGATATAGCTATTAATAGAAATACATATTGGATGGGGAAATGAGGGTTAACTTACTTTGTGTGAAGCCGGTTTAAGTCCAAAAAAAAAATTGAGGCAATTTGAATATTGGGGCGTTGCCCGATAGGAAACAAAAATGTCGAAAACGTTCCTTTTTCTCTTTCTTGCTTCTCTTCCTCCCATGCCTCTCTTTTCCTCTTAGGGCCTGTCTTTTGTGGAGAGGAGTTCTGGGCCTCAAATGATTGTAATAGAGCTCAAACCACGGTGTTGGCAGAGAAAACTAGGAATAATCAAGAAATTTATGCATTCAATTTCTTTAGAAATATTTGGTATAGATAAATTGTAATATATATATATACATTTACATGTTAATTTAAACGTAATGTTAATTGTTTTAAATATGTTCACATCGAAAACTTTCATGTCATTTGAGATTAAATTAGTTTCACAATCTTCTGTTTTTTATGGTATGTTTTTTTTATAATTTTAATAATATGCAGGCTAGTTAGTGGCAGAAGAGACTTTCTTTCAAAAAACATTAACAAACTTTATGTTCCCCAAACTTTTGCTGGTTATTGCTATTATTTGAATTTAATTTGATTAACTACAGGCGGTTTTTTCCCCTACCCTTCCTATCCTCCTCCAGACAGAGAGCAAATGTGGCCACTTGCTGTGATGTGGTTTTGTTGTCTTTTATTTCCACAACACAATGGCCGGGCCCATCTCTGTGCCTTTTCAGCCATTCGTCCACCTGCATAACACAAGTTTATGAGTGTTAGGCAAATTGTATAATACAGTGGACAAAGAGACTGTTACTTTTGTCACCATTAACCTTATTAATCTTTAATAATTATTAACCTTCATGTGCTCCACCACACATGGTCGCTGGAGATGCTTCAGCATCACGATAGGCTCCAGGTAATAAAGGACCAAAGTGCAATCAGACTTGGTCAGTTTGTCCGGTGGCTGCGAGTACACCTTGCTGAGGATGGCCAAGAAGTCCTTCTTGGCTCTGTGCAGCACAGCCCAGCAGTCCTGCGGTCTACCTTGCAGTGGCTGTGTCAGCAGGTCATGTCTATGACAACCAAGATAAAAATATATTAACACATCACAGTATTTCTTTATATTGTTTTTGTCCAGTATCTTCACAGCATCTGATCAAATACCCCCTACCATGAGCACACAAAAGAAATGCTGATGTGCCTGGCCACTTCTTTTGTTCTGCTTGGTTCAAACAATTAATTGTACCTCTTTTGAGTTCTCTCCTTGTCCATCAGCCTGGAAAACAGCGCCTTGTTCTTTTGCACTGCAATGAACTCAAGGAAGTGTACACAGTCTTCATGCAGATCTTTGTTCTGCAGCTTGAGGTTGGTGTACTGCAGGAATCTGCCAAAGGAAGGGCAAGCATTGAATAATTTACATGTTTACACACACACATGCTGGTCAACACCACTGTGGACAATATATTTAAAATAATTAAACATCACATGCTACCAACCTTTGTATGCTCTTCATGTAATTGAACTGTGTGTGGCCGCTTAGCTTAGCCGCTGAGAGCTCACTGAAGAATTCTGTGGTCCTCTCCTTATCCCTGACAAACTCAAGGGATGGCTCAACAGGATTCATGTAAAACATGAACCTGGCCACATTTTCAACCTGAAAAGAAAGAAAAGCATTTCAAAATGCATGCCGCATAGCAATTTGCACAGCCATTTTACACAGGATTATAAAGTTTCAGTTAACACAGAATGTTACAGTAGTTCTCACCTCCTGTTTGAAATTTTCATTGAGCATGTCTATTTCCAGGTGGTTGGCGAAGCTCTTCAGCAGCGGGTGGTCCAGGGAATGCTTTCTATGCAGCCCCTTCTCTGCCATGAGCTTCCGTGACGGGACACTCAACTGCACATCTCTCTCACTGCAATGGGGAAAACATGATTTGCTATAATAATGCATACTTGTGCTTGATGTGACTAACAATACACAACAACTGCATCAGTGAAGTTGTACAACTTTATTTCTCACCATTGGAATGCTTCAGCCACACGTGGCTGTGGGGATGTGCTGGTGGCAGGCTGGTCAGTGTGTGGCAGCTCTTGAACATCAGTCACCACCATGTGGCGACGCTGCAGTTCCTCAACCCACCTTTTAAGAATGAATAATTAGGTTAGATTCCCTGCTACTACATGGGAAGCACAACATATGTTTACTTTATAAAACCCTTGCACTAACCTGGTAGGTGGATCAGCATCCTCACAAATCTTTTGAATTAGGCCATAGCTGAACACTATGCCAGACTTCAAAATCTCCAGACTTTCTGCCTTGGCCTTGTCCACCACGGCTGTGATGTCCTCTGGCGTGGCCTGTTTCACACAGACCCTGCGCAGGTGGACTGACAGGGTCGCCTGGGTCTTCTTGCACACCGGACAGACAAGAAAGTGTCTTTGGTGCACAACAGAACTAGAAAAAGACACATTGTTCAGTTAATTTAAATACAGGTCTCAAGTCCATTCATTCATTTGCAGCTGAAGAGGGTAATTGCAGCTATTACAGACACAGGCAATATTTTGTGAAATGGAAAGTAAGTCAAGCATTTTTTGCAGTCTAGAGATAAAAAATCATGTCCACTTACCTTTTGGAAGCCATTGTTTTAATTCAATGAAATCAAAAGCAACAAAGTTTGAAGAAAGTTGAGCAGTCCTTCAGTGAAACCAGCAAATTGGTAACTGAGCATCTGGTGGTCTCACCTGTTAACTCTACCTGTGAAAGGCCCGCCCTCCAGGTATGGCAGTGGGTGGAGCTTTAGTTCACACAGGATTCTAGATGCTTCAACTAAGGAACTTTAGTCCTTTTATTTTACAGTTTATAATACATTTTATATAGATGATTTCTTAGTTCAATTTTTTATTTTGTGTATAACCATGCATAGTGCAATTTCTTAAAAACAACAACAACATGAATATACTTTCCAATATTTAATTATTAGAATTTTTTTCCAGTTGGAGTGTTTTTCAAACATTCAGTTGTTCTTAATTTACAGCTTGTTATTAAACTCTTATATTATAATTATTATCATTATCATTTATTTGTTTATCTATTTATTTGTTAAATCTGATGTCCCAAATCAGGGATGCTTCAGCCCCACTGCTGAACAGCTCTGGGCCATCCTCACCAAAAGGGAACATTCAGCCACATTAACCAACCAACAAAAGGATTAGAAATAACTTCACACTTATCATATTTAAACAGTGAAGTGTGGCATGATCATGAGTGGCACCAAATGGAATGACAAAACACTCATGAAAAAAAAACCCTGAAACATCCATTTATTAAAACTATGTATTAAAACATAGTTTTAGAACTGTACTAATGTTTACAAATCCTCATAACTAATAAGATTTTATTGTATTATTATGTGTGCCATCACATTTACTTAGTGCATTTAAATAATTTGACATTATAATGTTCTATGTGAAATCCCCCCTGTTTCCATTCAAATTTTTTCAAAGAAGTCCGTACTTTTATTTTAATTTTTAAATATTCTTTAAATAATTTTACATTTTATTTTTTCAGTGGAAAGTCTATTGTTTTTTATAAATTTTGTAATATAAATATATATATTTTTAATAACTATATAAATGATATTATAATTATGAATAAATGATATATAATTAATATAATATATGCCTATAATTATAATATAACAATTATAAATATCGAATTTGTTTAATGTATTAATCTGTTGTTTATTGGCTTTTAGTTTCAGCATCACTGCAGGTACTTAAAACATTTGTCATTAAGAAACACGAATTATGGCCTCGTGTGCAGTGTGCTGACATGTAGCGCTTTTGTGCTTCGGACGTCCCAGTTCGAGTCCTGGCTGCGGACCTTTCCCGATCCCCCCCCCACAACCACTTTCGCTTCCTTCCGCCCTACTGTTCTATCTAAAAAAAGCAAAAATAAATCTTTAAAAAAATACTAACATCTTAACTCTATATTATGTGATTTCTAAAGTTTCATGCATTTTAAGTCTACCTATAGTGAATCCTCCTGTATCTTGTTAAATATACAATAATATATATAACACAATATTTATATATGTTTACTAAAATGTTGAAACTTTGAGAAGTGGTGAGGTTTAGGGTGGAGGACTCAAAAGGTTGTCAATTATATTGATAGTGTCAATAACATTGAACGTTTCAATGTACATCAAAGATGATAAGAGATGCTGACAGGTCGGACCACTAAAACACAAACAAAGTGCTACACGGTCAACCAAGAAATGACTTACAGATTTCATGCTATCTGATTCTACATCTTAAGAGTAAAATATAACATGCACTCTTAATATATTCTGTTATGTTCGAGCTTGATCTCCAGGGATCTGCTCGCTCAGGTTGAGCAGCATAGCAACATGGCTGGGGCTCTGCACTGTTGTCATTTGTGTGGGAGTTGGCATGGCGATGAGGTGAGTCGGGGCTCAGGAGTCCACACTTTACAGAGAAACATCTTATCTGGCAACCATGCAGCTCACGGTTGGTTGGGAACTGAACAAATATAGGCTATCACTCACATCCCTTGATGGCTGAGTAACTAAGTGCTTTGCTGTTCATGTGTAAAACAATTTCTAAAGCTATGGAAACATAAATGTATGCACAGATTAGTGACAGTAATCACTGACTGCATGTACAACAATATATCCTTAAAAACTATTGATTATGTTCTACTTTTATTAGTAAAAACCACACTTTTAAACTACTGGTAAAAAACAAAAGTATGATTAGTTTCACAAAAAGTGAATTCTTCTTCTGTTATCTTGAAGAGAACTTTGCTCCAATATCTTTTCCCCTGCTGTGCAGTGGACTGTACATGTTTTCGTTCCCCCGCAAGTATAGGCCTGGCATCAGACTTTCCTGATGTAAACAATGGGAGTGGAATGTGCAACCCCCTGACAACACAGTGACTATCCACATCAGGAACGAGGGATGAGGAACCAGGCCAATCCAGCCTTCCATTCAATACTGCTGAAACACTCATTTGAGTTCAGATATCATCACTGCTATTTGTTTACCCAACACCGGCCGAAAGATTTTCTGTGTCACTGAAATTAAAAGGCTGTGTCATCTGCACCAGTGACGAACATCATAAATCTAGATTAATACAGAAAAACAACTAATACAAATGAACCATGCAATGAAGTAATAATAGGTAATGGAGTATCACTGTTTTGAGATTTGAGGTCCACACCTGCATTAAGTCCTTCATAATGTGCTCTAAATTCTTTATTTTAAGCAATAGGTCTACCACTGGAAAGAAATTTTGATCTCTCTTACACGCAGACAGGTTTGTTTTTCAATCACGATGGATTCTATTGTTTGATAATGAGCTAATGATATTTTCTATCCTGTAAGGCTAAACCGGACCATCACAGAAACCTTGACCCAAACAAACAACTAGATCCTTTCAGCTATGACTGTGCTTTTTTTTTAACTAAATATTAATAAAAACAATTCCAGTCTTTGTGAGGAGGAGCTGAGGGTTTCAATCATTTATTATTTATAGATGTAACTGGACTAGTCCTGAAAACATGAGTTCACTTAAAAAGAGAAAGTACTAAACATTTGGGCACTTAAAAATGAGATCTGTGGAATAAAAAAAAAAAACTGTTTTAAAGCCATGACAGTTATTTTGGCTGATTGAGTTATCCATAGCCTATATTGTGCAAGGAAGATCGATTCTTTGAGGTTAAAGGTACAATTGGAGCCAGGTTTGTTCCAACTAAACAGTCAGGAAAGGGGGGCGTGTTATATGATATGCATACTAGAAAGTTTTTCTAATGGTTTAAAGCGATGGGTATGATCAAACCTATCCTATGATCTCACGGCAGAACAATGTGCTCTGTTACACCCAGTTCCAGCAGTTTCCTCTCAGATAGCGGATCTTTTATTTTACTCGAGCCAATGCGTCTGCTTTAACAACATAAAAACAATAAATCAATACAAAACACAGGCCGAATTTATGACTGCAAAGCAGAAACGGTCAAGACATTTATTATTCATAAACTAGTCATCTCTAGTGCTCTCTTCATGTACAAAGTTTTTTAACGAAGCAATTTTAAGTTTATTCAAATTCATACAATGGACGCAATCGTACCAGAACAACAGTAAAGTGTTAAAAGTGCCGCTTACCTTCAGGAGTCATTATTGTGAGCTGTTGGTGGAGCTGTCATTCATTCAGATCACCGCAACACAAAGCGCTTAGAGCAGCAGCACCATCGCTCTCTACTGTACAGTCTGTGTGTGTGTGTGTGTGTGTGTGTGCGCTGGGCGTGTCCTTATAGACACAACACCGGCTGGAATGTGGAAATTCTGCGTCCTGTGTGTGTGTGATGCAGAGGGAAAGTGTGTGAGTGAATACAGCGAGGGAAAGAAACTTACCTGGCAAGGCACTAAGGCAGAGCTCCTTCATTCACTTCATAGGCCTTCTGTGGGGTCTGATCCCCTAATGACTTGAATGTTAGGGAGGGGAGACTCTTAAAACTGTATATTCATTTTACATAGGCCTATATATATATATATATATATAGGATGTTAATTTCAACAGCATTTTTAAACAACGTTCCAGTTTCCCCAAAAGTTAGATAAAAGTCCACAAACCACTTTGCGAAAGAACTCGCATAGCAACATTATGTAAATTGTGGTAGTAATGGATCACTTGATTTTATAATCGCAAATAGACTGCATTTTTGTATATTATTTACCTTTTTAAGAGAGCTGTCGTTTAGCTACTTGTTCACGACACTGAAATTTGTGTTTTTACTTGTATAGTGCTTTTCATAATCTTTGTTGTTTCATAGCAACAGAAAATCGCTTAGCCTAATAGTTTTAAAGCCCCCAGTGAGCAAGTTAAAGGTATTAATCATTTTTAAAAATCGCACCAAGAGCTGAAAAACAGCTTAACTTAACTTAAGAATAATACAATAACAAGAGCTGGTTTTTAACCAAAAGGAAACCTAAACTACCGTTGGATTAGAAAAAAAGGGATAAACTTTTAAGGCGTTATATTAGAGTTAACCACAAGATGGCAGCCTTCTTCTAGTAGTAGTTTCTTCTTTTAACCTGCAGACGATCATTTCAAGGTCAAAACACCTGGAAAAACCTGGACAGACAGATAAAAACAGTGGGATGCTCTTTTTTCTTAGATTTTCACTAATTTAATTAAGAAAGATGGCAAAATGGTACATCATATGATGTGATACTAACATCACATATTATGAGACAGAATATGCTGCTTAAAAATACAAAACAAAGAAATGTCATGTTACCAATTCAATGTAAACAGCATCTCTCCTCAATATTCTCCATGCACACTCAAAGAGAAAATTACAGTGTCTATTTAACATCAAAACATAAGGCTGTAACATCACCATCATCATCATCAGTGCCCGATCTGAGGAGTTTCTCTGATTTTTGATGCACTGCTCGAGGAATCTCTCAGAGGACCTTGCCTCACACAGCTCTCTTTAAAGAGTCTTCATTCAGAGCTGCACTTCCTCAAAGGCCCATGCTTTCACGTCGTTCCTGCGCTGCTGCTCTCAGGTGCAGTGGACCAAAGGTGTGTCTCAAGTCTACAGAGAGCAGATCTGATTGAGGCAGCGCTCATAGATCCCAACTGGAACGGGACAGGGAGGGGGGCAATTCCCACTCCCCCCCGACTGTATGTCCTGGGATAGGCTGTAGCCTGCCAACAAAGAGAGAGATTGCCGAATTGAACCAGAGATAGAGGCAAAGAGCTGACTGACATAAGCTGACACTTACCAGAGGAGTTCATACACGTAAAAGGAAATCCATTTTGGTCAAAATTATGCAGATCATCTCTTCCATTGCTGGGAATCTGCTCAACTCGATTAAAAGTGGCCTGAAAAACTAGACACAGACACAGAAAATACAGAATTAGCTAAACACATTTTATTGCTCTTTGATGCTTCATATTAGTTTATTAGTTAATATTCCCACAATAAAAAAAGAACAAACATCTTTTTAAAATTAAACCACCTCAATATTTAATTAAAGGATTTATGGAGCATCCCAAAAAAATTCACATTTTGTTTACAAACGCGTCTAATCATCTTTTTTTCCTGCTTAGACCCAGTTAACATGCACATGGATCAGATTAAATGATCTAATTTAGTGGTTTTCGAGCTGTCGTCGAACACTGATTTAACAGAGCCAGATTTAAATCATTACCACTTGTTATTATAAACTAACCACGTAGACAATGGGAAACAAGCAAATGCAACTATAAATCTTTAACAGCAACAATGAGCCTCTTCATGAAATGCTCTGTTCCCGTAAATGAAGGCCTTCCTGAAACAGGCTGTAAAATCAGTTGAAGGAGGTATTTGTCCCAGACTTACTTTGCTGACTAACGCTGCTGCGTGTTTGTAAAGTTAATGCATATTCCAGCATTAGTGCCAACAATTTGTCAGTGTGTGGAAATATTGAGAGTATAAAGGAGCAGAGTGAAGAATGCCTTGCGCCATCTTTGTAACATTTATGAAGGTAATACAGAATAGCTTTCTTACCGTGGTGATTTATTGGTACTTCATGAAACATCTGGTTGAGTTTTTGATGTGGGTTTGGGAAGGAGCTGTGTTTTTCAGAGACAGACTGGACCTCATTGGTACCACTGACCAGGTTGATTCCACAAACCAGTGGAGAAAGTCTGAAATAACCCAGCAGTTGCTTTTAAATTCATGCATTCATGTCAAGTCAAGTCACCTTTATTTACATATAGCACTTTTAACAATACAGATTGTGACAAAGCAACGGTACAGCATTAATTAGGAAAATAGTGTCAATAATGCAGAATGACAATAGTAAAACTCATTTTTCAGTTAAAGACAGTTCATCATTGAATTCATTGATGTCAACATCCAGCTCAGTTTAATATCTTTGCAATCATGTCAACGATAACGCTGGAAAGCTTAGCACCCAACTAAGCAAGCCAGAGGCGATAGTGGCAAGGAACCAAAACTCCATCGTGACAGAATGGAGAAAAAACCTTGGAGAAACCAGGCTCAGTCGGGGGACAGTTCTCCTCTGACCAGACGAAACCCGCAGTACGGAAAAATCAATATAAGACGTAATAAAACAGAGGATGAATAATATTAACAGCAATTATTATATGATTCAATCAAACTTATAGCAAAATGTGGTCGTTCTGTATGTTGTTTCATGGTTGGCATCACCTGAGGTCCTCTGAGGAGTTGCATCATCTCTTCTCAGTTGTTCTGGATCCAGACTGAAGCTTGTGTAATATCATGTCCATAATCATACACTAAACTTCCCATAAATTATTTTTTTAATGGCCTTTAATGCTCTACACCAATTTATAAAATTATAAAGCTATTTATTTATTTAGAGGACCTATCTATCTATCTATCTATCTACTTCAAATGCTTTTTTTCTTTTTAGCAACAATTTATTTATTTTTATTTATTTTAAAGAATTAAATCACCCCATGTTTATAGATCAATATATTATATCCAACGACTAAATTTAATTTTAACATTTTTTACAACCATTATTTTATTTATTAGAGAAATTGAACTCACATCAATATTATAGATCAATATATCAAGAATAATATTTTTATTTTATTTTTTTCTATTCTATTCTATTCTATTCTATTAATTCTACTGCATGTCAAATTGAGCCAAGATTCAAGAACTGCTTAAATGATTACATAAAAACCTCAGAAAAGATTGCCTCACGCAACACAATAACAAACGGTTCACATACAAACTGTACGTGTACATGTTTTTGGTCATGACTAATATATTACTCCAAATATGTAGAGATCAGTAACCAATGAAAGAATGGTACTATTGGTAAGTCATTCCTCTAGAGAGCCCAGCATAGGCTGTAACTCAGAGGGACTCACAGCTAGCCAGCAATGAAGCATCATGATGCACTTTATGTGGAGCACAGTGTTCATTTAAATGATATGGTCCCTTACAGAGAGGCCCGAGTGTGTTCAGCCCTTTTGTGTTATTCATCAGCATTGCAGATGCTTTTGTCAATATAATTCACTGCTTAAACAGAGCTACATCCCAGTGAAAACTAACCAGTCATGATTAGACATTCAGAGAAAAATAGTTGTCTTTAAAATTAGGATAAGTCTTCAACAAAATTGTATCACCTCCTCTAATTTAAACATTGTGCTATGGTGTAGATACCCTACAGTGTGAACAAGAGATATAAGTAAATTGAGAAAAGCATTAATTCATTTATTAAACATCTCAGAGGAAAGGAAGGAAACCTAAGAAAACTTAGAAATATGAAAATATGGAACAGCTACAACATTTTATTACACATTCAATATACAATATATGCACAACATTGGTAATAAAAATGACATGATACTGCTGATGAGTTGTGGTACTCCAAAACTATAATTTTACATCTGCACTTTGTTTAACATTTATAGAACCATAATATAATTTTTTGGTCCAGTGTTTTTATATAAAATTGACATATTTCAGGACATATATTTCCATTTGTTAAAGGTATTTTTTTTAGGTATTTTATGGGTTTGTCCAAATGTGTAATAATTAAGGTATTATTATTATTAAATTTTTGTTTCATTATATTTCATTACATTATAATGCTATTTTGTTTACGTTAATGTTTATATTTTGTAATATTTTTTTGTTTCATTACATTTCATTATGTTATTTTGTTTATGTTAATGGTAATACTGTTATTTTGTAATCTTGTAATTTTTGTTTTAGTTGATTTTATTACATTTAATTTTTTTATTTTTTATGTTTTATCTATCTAATTTATTTTACTGCTCTTATTCATTTAATGATTTTGACATTCCCGTAACTCCAACTGACCCATATTATCAATGACATTAGCAACAAAGTTTTTTTCTTTTTACTTTTTAAAAGGGGGGGGTGGGTTTGGTTGGTTGGTTGTTGGCAGTTTTTATTGTCTAATTTTTTTTTTGACCGGTTTTTTTTCTTATGCTTTTAATTGGCTACCAAAATTAAATGCACTGATGAAGGATAATCTGTTATTCTGTAAATATTTATCCCTATAGTTTTCCCAATGTCAATTTTTTATGATTTGTTTATATTTGTTACCTTTTTTTATTTGAATTTTATTTTTTAAATTTTTATCCGTCAGAATATATTTAGTTTCCTATAGGCTACTGGAAAAAAAATAAATTATGTCAGTTAGCACTGCATCATTCAAATTTACATTTAGTCATCTAGCAGACACTTTATCCAAAGCGATTTATAAATGAGGACAATAGAAGCAATCAAAAACAACAATATGTAATGCGAATGACAAGTCTCGTTAGCTAACGCAGTACATGTAGCAAGTTTACAGGTGCATCTCAATAAATTCGAATGTCGTGGAAAAGTTCATTTATTCAGTAATTCATCTCAAATTGTGAAACTCGTGTATTAATAAATTCAGTGCACACAGACTGAAGTAGTTTAAGTCTTTGTTATTTTTAAATTGTGATTATTTTGGCTCACATTTAACAAAAAACCCACCAATTCACTATCTCAACAAATAGAATATGTGACATGCCAATCAGCTAATCAACTCAAACCACCTGCAAAGGTTTCCTCTGAGCCTTCAAAATGGTCTCTCAGTTTGGTTACTAGGCTACACAATCATGGGGAAAACTGCTGATCTGACAGTTGTCCAGAAGACAATCATTTACACCCTTCACAAGGAGGGTAAGCCACAGACATTCATTGCCAAAGAAGCTGGCTGTTCACAGAGTGCTGTATCCAAGCATGTTAACAGAAAGTTGAGTGGAAGGAAAAAGTGTTGAAGAAAAAGATGCACAACCAACGGAGAGAACTGCAGCCTTATGAGGATTGTCAGCAAAATCAATTCAAGAATTTGAAGTGAACTTCACAAGGATTTGACTGAGGCTGGGGTCAAGGCATCAAGAGCCCCACCACACACAGACATGTCAAGGAACTTGGCTACAGTTGTCATATTCCTCTTAAGCCACTCCTGAACCACAGACAAACGTCAGAGGCGTCTTACCTGGGCTAACGAAGAACTGGACTGTGGCTCGGTGGTCCAAAGTCCTCTTTTCAGATTAGAGCAAGTTTTGTATTTAATTTGGAAACAAAGGTCCTAGAGTCTGGAGGAAAGGTGAAGCTCATAGCCAAAGTTGCTTGAAGTCCAATGTTAAGTTTCCACAATCTGTGATGATTCGGGGTGCAATGTCATCTGCTGGTGTTGGTCCACTTGTGTTTTCTGAAAACCACGTCCTGCCCTGTTTACCAAGAAAATTTTAGAGCACTACATGCGTCCTTCTGCTGACGACATCTTTTGAGATGCTGATTTCATTTTCCAGCAGATTTGGCACCTGCCCACACTGCCAAAAGCACCAAAATTGGTTAAATACCATGGTGTTGGTGTGCTTGACTGGCCAGCAAACTCACCAGACCTGACCCCATAGAGAATCTATGGGGTATTGTCATGAGGAAAATGAGAAACGAGACCAAAAAATTGCAGATGAGCCGAAGCCACTGTCTAAGAAACCTGGGCTTCCATACCACCTCAACAGTGCCACAAACTGATCACCTTCCCTGCCACGCTGAATTGAGGCAGTAATTAAAGCCAAAGGAGCCCCTACCAAGTATTGAGTAATGTACAGTAAATTAACATACTTTTCCAGAAGGCCAACAATTTTACTAAAAATGTTTTTTTTTATTGTTCTTATGAAGTATTCTAATTTGTTGAGATTGATGGGTTTTTGTTAAGTGTGAGACAAAATCATCACAATTAAAAGAACCAAAGACTTAAACTACTTTTCAGTCTGTGTGCATTGAATTTATTTAATACAAGAGTTTCGCAATTTGAGTTGAATTACTGAAACTTTGAAACTTTTCCATGACATTCTAATTTATTGAGTGCACCTGTGTATGTGTATATATATACAGTGGGTACGGAAAGTATTCAGACCCCCGTAAATTTTTCACTCTTTGTTATATTGCAGCCCTTTGCTAAAATCATTTAAGTTTTTTTTTTTTTTTTCCTCATTAATGTACACACAAGCACCCCATATTGACAGAAAAAAAAACACAGAATTGTTGACATTTTGCAGATTTTATTAAAAAGAAAAACTGAAATATCACATGGTCCGAAGTATTCAGACCCTTTGCTGTGACACTCATATATTTAACTCAGGTGCTGTCCATTTCTTTGATCATCCTTGAGATGGTTCTACACGTTCATTTGAGTCCAGCTTTGTTTGATTATACTGATTGGACTTGATTTGGAAAGCCACACACCTGTCTATATAAGACCTTATCGCTCACAGTGCATGTCAGAGCAAATGAAAATCATGAGGTCAAAGGAACT